>JAULJZ010044970.1:0-14327 GCA_032270985.1 Heliamphora pulchella
TAATTCGAGTACATCAAGTCTGGGTCTTCTTGTAACATGAGTAACTCGGAGTTATATGTCCGATTGACTGATAGAGTAAAATTGGACCACTTGAGCAACTCAGGTTACTGGAGTAACTCGAGTGGGCGAGCCTTTTGGGCCTTTCAACCTGTTTATGCTTTATTGGTTGGTTCATGTCATGGAATCTATCATTCAAATACTTAACTCTCGTCGTAATTCATATTCAAGTCACAAGTGGAATGAGTAGTTAGTGCTATCAACTGAGTACCTGAGTTAGAGTAGGCAACACGGTTAAGTGAAAGAGTACCCGAGTTACTGAGAGGCGAGTAGCTCGGTTCATGAGTGACTCGAATTGAGTAGAAGTATTGTACTCGAGCTACTAGAGGGGTTAGTAGCTCGGGCAATGAATGACTCGAGTAGATTATTGTTCAGATTATGTAGTTAAGAAATAATTTCTTGAAGCAAAAATAGAATTCTGTACTCGAACGACTCGAGATATCATGTAGGTTGAACCACTCGCTCGAGAGGGTGACTAGTGGCTCAACCACGAGAAGGGTGACAAGTGGCTCGACCACCCGAGATATCAATGTGATCGAGCAGCGCGACTGTACTCGAGTTGCTCGAATGTATCCGAGTAGGTCGGGTGTACCCAAGCGGTTCAATTATTTGTTACAAGTAGTTCAAGTTATTTGCCCTAATGGCTTGGCTCATAATTATTTATATATTTATTATTCTAAATTTATATGTTAGTAGTCGACTACCCACCTACAGATTTAGTCATATCAAATTTGAAATAATTATATTATGTCTAATCTATTTCTATTTAAGAATTAATCTTTTCTATTTTGGACAAGCGAAAAAATCTAAGTGATACATTTATCAAGCTATCATAACTGTTGAGAATAAGAAGTGATACATTTTTATTTAACTAATATTTTAATTTTTTAAACTGATAAATATATTATTTATCGTATGGGACGAAAATTTTAAAAAAAATTATTACGGATTAAAACTCTATTATCAGTTGATAATAGGACTTATAATAAAATTACTCAATTTGTTACCCTCGCAATGTTTGTGTAATTTTTTTTTACTATGATTTATTTATTTTAAATATTTTAAAAAATAAAAAAATAAAGAAATAATATTTTTTAAATGCATATTTACATGAAGTTGTGTAAAAATTGAGTGGTCATGTAAGGAGTGAGTAGTTATTTAGAAAATAAAAAATTATATAGTTAGTATAAATTTATAGATTTATTTTTTATTAATTAAGGAAAAAAGTTATGATTACTTTTACTAATTTCAAAAAAAAAATGGTGTCATGTGGCCTCACAAAAAGATTGGGAGACCCCTAGTATTTTTTTATTATAGGAAAAATTAGGCACACTAAATAATACAATGCATTGTACACTGCCTGTATATATATAGCAGTGAAAATTATTATATATGGCTTACTTATTTTATTTAATTATAACATTTTTCTAGTTGCTGCATATACATGCAATGTAAATGCACTGCACTATGAGGTGTAGTTATAGTATTTCCCTTCTTTTTTTTTTTTAAGTAAAAAACTTATTGTTTATTTAAATAATTATATTTTTAGACTCTCGTTATCGAGACAAGTAAAAATTTTTTTTTTAATTAAAATGTAAAAAATTTCAAAAAATAAAAATAGGCCAAAGTAAGCCAATTGCTTATTTTCATCTTTAGTGTATTTTCTTTTATCTTTTAATCAAATTATTTTATTTTTTTTATTTATCTCATTGAGATAATTTTAAATAAAAAAAATTCAAACAAAAAAAAAAAGCAGAAGTTTTGAAATTTAGCCCAAACAGCCAATATCAAAAGCATCGCATATTTACCCCTACAAAATTATACTTTGTTCGTTTGGCAACCAAATTTTAAGTCAGTTTTTTAGTTTTAAGTAATTTTAAGTCAAAAAATTAAAAAGTTCGTTTGGTTAGAAAGCTACCAAAAAAATCAAATAAATCGGATGTAAAATTTTAAGTCTGCTCTTATATGTAAAAAAAAAAAGCCAAAAAAGCCAAATTAGTGACTTTATATGTAAAAAGGTAATATTAAAAATTGTTATGAAAAAAGTTAAAAGCTTAAAAACAAATGAGCTAAAAGCTGAAAGATAAAAAACGAAGTTTTTTGGCTTTTAAAACTTTAAATCAAAAGCAAAAAAATCAATTTTAAACCAATAGCCAAACGGAGGCTTTTAATATTCATTCTAAATCGTACCTTGCTATGATTTTAAAAGTAAGTCTATTAAATTACCAAAAAGGTCACTTCTTGTTTTTTTCTTTTGGCACGGCTTAAAATCAGACTTTTTATTTTTTTTGATATAAAACCAAAAAGGTTAAAAAAACATAAGGGCCTGTTTGGATAATATGATTTATAGCATATTTGATTTATAAGCTAATAAATAAGTTATGTCACTCAAACGAACCAAATAAGTTAAATTTTAAGCCAACAAGTAAATAAGCCAATAAACAAAAAATCACCTAAATAAAATAACTAATTTAAGTAAATAAGCCAAATAAAATGATTTATTTGTGTCACCCAAACGAAGTGACTTATTTGTGTTTTGACTTATTTGCTAATAAGCAAATGAGCAAATAAATTGGTCACCCAAACAGAGCCAAGGTCAAGCTTTTTAAACAAAAAACATCACTTAAAATTAAATTCCAAACAAAACCTATAAATCGATAAGTTCTTATCTTACTAAATTTTTTACTCCGTCACTAATCACATGCTAAATAAGGGGTGTTTAAGAAACCAATGGAACCATTAAATTGGTTTGAATCCATTCAAACTGTATGATTTAGTTCGATTTTTTTAATAAATAATTTAAATTCGGTTTTAAATAATTACGAACTATTCCTTAAATTAAGTTTAGAAAATTATATTGAACCTAATCGCTTGTTACCTATTTATTTTTATATTCGTATTATATATAAGAAAATTAAAAACATTATTTATTTTATTTTACATCTTCTCTTTTTTTTATATTTCATCTCTTATATTATTTAATTTTTATTTTTTCTCATAACATTGTAATATTATATAATTCATAAACTATTGATAATAGATAAAAAAATATAATTCATAATTTATAGATATGAAATTCTCTTTTTGTAATAATATAATACAAGCAGTAAAATAAACTCTAAAATAAAATAATATAAATAAAAAGGATAAAAAAATAATTAAAAAACAAACAAATATACAAATGTTTATTTACACCTAACCCTTTTTAAGACAATAATATTATCCGTTTTGGGTAAAACTCTCACGGTTTTATTTTTACCAAAAGATCACCCATCCCTGCATTACTTTAGCGTGAGCACATTTAATTAAATTCTGCTAAGGTTTCTATTATTTGAAAAAATGTCTCATTACTACGTAAGGTCACAGTCCACCCCTTTTAGGGTTGTACGTTCCCGTGCAATAACCTGCTAGCTCCGGTAGCTTGCTAATCCTTATCGATCCGCCCACTCAGTAGCTCACCCACATGATACGCGAGACGGTAGGAACTCACACTCGGAGGTGGGGAGAGTCGGCTCTAATATCACATGTAACACCCCGACCTTTCTCATGACAATAATATTGTTCATTTTGGGCGAAACCTTCACGGTTTTGTTTTTTTCAAAAGATCACATGTTCATGCATTGTTCCAACGTGAACACGTTTAACGGAGTTTTACTAGCATCTTTATCAAATGAAAAAATGTCTCGTTGTTATGTAGGGGTCCAAAATTTTTCTTTTATAACTCAGGAACTCCCTCTTTGTTTTCGATGTGGTATAGTACTAAGATATCACAATTTAAAAACAAAAAATATATAACAAATACTTACCCTTAAAATGGTAGTTTCAAACCGGAAGCGAACCGTTATTTATTGGTTTGGTTAGGTTCCACAATGCATACAGTTTAGTTTCAATTTTTAAACTTTAAAAACAATTCAAAAATAATTTTACTCTTAATTTAGCTCAAAATTAGATCAAATCGTACTGTGAGCACCACTTATACTAAATTATAGATATTCCAAGACCATTTTGAGATGTCATCGGAGGTGGGTATGCTTATGTGAAGAAAAAATCTATGTACACATGATCTAATTACAAAATTAACTATAAAAAGTAATATTAATCATTTACATGTACGTGAAGCTTACTTGTATATATTGTGAGTTATATATATATATATGTGGATGACTAAAATTATTTTTTGTGATTGATTTTGTATACGAAGAACTGCTATGTCAAATTGTTTACATTAAAAAATTATTCTTTATCGAGAATGCTATTTTTTTTTGTCTAAATGCACAATCAAATATAATAATGTTTGGTAAAATATCAAATTACCCACATTAAATATTTTAAAAGATGACAAATGTTACTTAAAGACAAAAAGCATGAGGTATTAACAATGGCATTTGTTGTAAATGAAATTATAAATTGATAGATTATAGCCAAAAAATACGATTATAACTTTAAAGAAAAGTTGTAAATATTTATTAATATTCTAATCTTATACCTTAAAATATAAAAATTTATATTTATTAATTCTAAATTATAAATACGTGTAAAATATTAATTGTAAAATGACATCACATTCTATCCAACACAGAGGTTGTATTTGGTAGTGTTCAATATTTATTTGGGGTGTATATTCATTTGTTTAATGGCCAATTTTTATATATTTAATGAAATCTTAAAATAAGACTGAGGCACAAACAATCGTCTAAATTTTAATTTTGTCTTCCCAATAATTGTTTCTTAATTAATCTCTCAAAAACTATTTTTGGTAACAAAAACATGTAAAAAGTTTATATTGATCTCCAATAGTGCAATTTACTCATTTTTATTTATTTATTACAGTTTGAATGTTGTTTTAACAAATTGATAGGTGCTTAAATGTGCAATTTAAACCCTTAATTTACACTAGTAAAACCCTCATTTTTGTGTTAATAATACTCTTTTTGTAAATATTTATAGAGTTAGCATCAGATAAAGCAAAAAGGAGAAAAATATAATGGAATAAAGAAAATAGCAAAAGTAGTCATTGGTTATTTTCGTTCGGAAGTTTTCACCCATCTGAGCAGTGGTCAAGAAATTAAGACTGCACGAATTTTAAAATTAGGTCAAATAGAGAGATCCTAAAAAGGGAAGAAGAGAAGACAGAAAAGATATTCTCTAATTGGTGAAAAAAAGCAAAAGAAGGGTGGCGGCTCCTCCAGAAGGTCTTCTAATGGCACGCGTGGTCAAGAACTCAGCATCATCGGCTATATTCATGAATGGCTAGAAGGCTTCCTTAGGAGTTCTTGATGAAAACTTATCCAAGCAATGTTTGAACTCTATATTTTATTGTGGATTCTATTCTTTTTATTTTGTGTGTATAACTCTTGATTGACAAGTTTTGTGTTTTCTCTAATAAATATTCTTGATTTTAATATTTATTTTTTCTGTGATTATGAATATCGAGTTATACAATATCTTATTTGTGAACGTGATATAAGTTATGCTTTAATTGTAAGGACGAGTTTTGCCAAATTTGTTGAAGGCAACTCGTGCCACCAAAAATAATTTTTGCCAAGTTTGGTTATTGTTAATCCTTTTGAGTCCGTCAATGCTTGTAGCTATAATAGATATTGTACGAGTAAATAGTTTAGGTTCATAATTGATCCGTATAAATTTATTTTTGCGAGGTTAGGGTGGATTCGAATTCTAATACTTTTCACTTTTACATAATTTTTAGGTTAGTTTTTATTATTTTATGTCATTCAAGTCAATCCTATTTCACACATTCATTCAACTTTTGTTTCGAATTAAATTTAAGAACTATATAATATAAAAATACTGTAACTTAACGTTATTCTCCTTATTGAAACAATACTTGGTCTTAACAACTATTACATGGAGTAGTAGTTTTTACTCGATTTTAATTAATTATTTTTTGTGCAATAATAACATCACAAACATTGCTCTAAAAGTGGGTAAGGCAACCGAAGTAGAAATGGCAATCAAGCAAAACAGTAGTATGAATGTGGTGTCTTATTTCTATTCTTTATTTGATTGGGACAGAGTGAAAAAAAAAGATTAAAAAACCTAGCACGATCTATTCTTTATTTGATTGGGACGGAGTGAAAAGAAAAGATTAAAAAAAATAGCAAGGTAAAAATAAATCGGAGGTAGTTTATATATTTTAAAATGATGATAATAATAAGAGTTACAAATAATGTGACAAAATAGTTGATGAATCATTTAACTAAAAATTAAAAAAGTAAAAAATAAAAATAAAAATAATATTTTAATATTTTATATTTTGAAAAAATCTATTTGTTATTAAGAGCTACAAAAATTTATACATAACAATAAAAAAAATAAAAAAACAAAGAGGGGCAGCCGAAAAACAAAACGAGAAATGGGTAGGAAGCAACTACTTGAAGCCTACCAAAACTGAACCGGCCGGGAATTTTTTTAGTTACTCGAACCGGTTTGACTAAGGTGAAAAAATTGGACGACAAAAATCATGTGGGCATGGCACAGAATAAGAGAAGAGAGAGAGAGAGAGCATCAAGAAATGTGAGGAAGAGAATGAAAGAGCAAATTATCAATACTCTGGAGATTCCCATAGACAATATTATATGTATGGCCTTTTAAATAAATAAATAATTCTAACTTATATTATATAAATTATATTTTTTAATTACTTAATAAAAATAAATTATCACGTGTTTATTATAAAATTTATCACTACGAGATTAATTTGATATAAATATAATTGAAATTGATACGCAATACTATTAGAAATACTGAATAAATAACCGAATGAAAGAGACAGAAGGAGTCACATGAAAATTATCAATTAGGGCACAGAAGGGGTCTTTGCCTCTTCCTGTCTTTTTTCTTCATTTGGTTGCGCTCGTAATGGCACGAGGGTGCTTATCTCCTCGAGTGCTAATATAAAAAATTTTCTTTTTTGGATCGTTAACAGTAATGATTCATTTTTGATTCCATGAGCATATTCTCTTTTGGCTAAAGAGACTTGTAGAGTTGGTTCTTGGAATAGTATTTGGAAGTTTAAAATGCCCCATAGATTAAAAAGTTTTCTCTCGACTTGCATGCTTAACAAATTATTGACTAACCTCCATCGGGTTGTGAGGGGCATTTCTAATAATTCTATATATATGTCTTAGATGTGCTAGCCATTGTGAAGATATTTCTAATCTCTTTGTAAACTCTACTTTTAATAAGGATATCTGGACTAATTTATCTGCTTTCCAAGATTTGCAAGATGAGATTGACGGTAACTAGAGAGATTGGTTGGGTTTCGATTTCAGCAATTCAGCTTTCACCCCCTTTGGTTGCTTTTAAAATGTGTTATTTACTGTTATTTTATGGAATATTTGAATTAGAAGAAGTAGAAAAGTTTTTGATAATATTAATCCTATGGCCCACGAGGTGGTCCAAAGTATTAGTAAATATGTATTAGAGATCACCTCTGCTTTTGGTGTTTCCACTCCCTCATTGTCTAAACCAAGTATTTTTGTGGTTTAGAATTTTTCATGTAGTGGAAGACTTAAACTCAACACAAATAGATGCTTGCAGAAGAACTTGGGTCTAGTAGGATTTGGTGGTGTGATCCGAGAGGAGCGTGGATACTAGGTCTTGAGCTTCTATGGAAAACTTCCCGTATGCACGAGTTTCGAAGAAAAGCTCTGGGGTATTTTCATGGGCTTAAACTGATTGCTGGACATGGGCTGAGGAAAGTTGTTATGGAATCAAATTCATAAACCGTAATCAATCTTATCAAGAATGGTCCTTCGCATAACTTTTCGTACAAAGTTCTCGTTCTAGAATGCAAAGCTATGTTGAATGAGTTCAACTGTTCCATTACTCACATTTATAGGAAGGCAATAGAGTTGCGGACCGTCTCGCCAATTGGGGTGCAGATCAAGACTCTAGGATGGTTACTGTTTTGGTGTCTCGAATTTTGGTATCTATGCTCGGTAAGATGTTCGGACGGTATTGGAGGGCTGAAAAGTGGGCTGACATAGGCGCAGAATCTCTGCAGAAGACAGAGAAATCGAGACATATTTTTGACAGATCGATCAGCCTAAAGACGGATCGATTGGTCTTAGTGTAACAATAATTTTTTACGTAGCGGCTAAGGTTAAGTCTTGACCTAAGGGGCTCAATATATAAGGGTTTCATATTTTATAAGAACCTAAGAGCGTCTATACACCTAAGAGGCTCAAATAAAAGGCTAGAGAGTGTGTAGAGAGACGATGAGAAACTCAAGTCTGATGCCACAGATACAGTGTGAGTGTGAAGAGTGATTTTAATCCTTATTGATAATAGTGGATTATTTTTTTTATTGTCTTGTGGAGGTAGGCAGTCAGTCGAACCACGTAAATTCTCGTATTCTTATTCTCTATTTGATTTGTGTGGATTGTAACTTACATTCTTGTTTTCGCTGCGTAGGAGATTTAAGCCATTAAAATCCCATCTAGTATCAGAGCGAAGTTAAAGGCTTGGTCACAAGACTACAGTAGAGATGGTGAACATCAGATATAAAGACGATAAGTTTATCGAAAAGAATAACTTCTCCATGTAGCAGAGACGGATGAAAGATCTGTTTATCTAGTAAGGGGTCTCCAAGGCGTTACTCGACAAGGCAAGGAAGCCAGATAAGATAACCAATGATGATTGAGAGGTTATTTATTCCAAGGCCGCGAGTTCGATTCAGTTAAATATGGTAGACGAGATTATTCACAACGTGCTTAATTTGGAGACAACGTACGAGATCTGGTAGAAGCTGAAAGGTCTCTACATGAAAATAAATTTGGTCAATAAGTTATACATGAAGAAACAACTGTATGGACTATAGATGAGGGAAGGTACAAATCTTTTGGAACATCTCAACGTATTTAGTATGCTCATCACACAGTTATTCGGGTTTGGAGTAAATGCTGTTGATGAGGAGAAAGTGATACTTCTGTTGGCATCGCTTTCAACATCTTATGATCATCTGGTGATGACTCTGATATACGAAAAGACACTCTAAAACTTAAAGAGATCACTGGTGATCTTTTGTCACATGAGAAGATGAAGATAGATGGTAAATCAAATGTAGATGGACTGTTGTTGGCTAAGTTTGAGTCAAGTAGAGGAATGAGTAGATCCAGTGAGAAGGGTTTCACTAGAGAGAGATCTCAGTCCAAGTCACGTGCAAAGAAGAACGTGGAATGCTTCTATTACCACAAAACAGATCACTTTAAGAGCCTGTGCCAAGAATTGAAGTAACATCTAAAAGAAAAAAAAAGTGGAAAAGCATCTACAGAGTCCATCAGTTTTATTGAAAAATCGTTAGATAGTGAAGTAGACGGACATGCACTTTTAGTTTTTTTAGATTTTGATTTTTTTGTTAAAGTCATGAATATTAGATTCAAGATGCTCATACCATATATGTCCAACCAAAGAATGGTTTGACATGTATAAGCCGTGCATTGGGGGTATTAGTTTAATGGAAAATGACACGGCTTGTCAAGCCATTAGAATGGGTACAGTAAAAATAAGAATGTTTGATGAGGTTATAAGAGCTTTGAAGAATGTCAGGCATGTTCTAGGACTAAAGAAATATTTGATTTCTTTAGGGACATTGGATCCTTTGGGTTACGGGTACATAGGAAAATATGAAGCAATGGAAGTTAGCAAAGGTGCTATGATTATAATGAATGGGAAGAAAATTGGGAATCTCTACAGATTGGTAGGGACACGGTGATAGGTAGGGTTAATGCTATCACACAGACCGATTCCAACAAGGACGACACGAGATAGAGACATTTGGAGCTTGGTTAAGTTGAAAAGTAGAATATGTCAGAAAGTCAAAAGCAGAGTACATCAGTCAAGGTGGACCTTAGTCAAACAAGTTCACTCAGAAAAATGGGTGATTGTGGTTCAAGACAACAGCAACAAGAACAGTGCAGTGGGAACCCTTCGTCTTACTAGAAGGCTACAGAAAGATCAAGAAATGATCAGGGGCAAGTAGCAGTGTCAGAGAAGGTAGAGTTACCACATAAGATTGACAATTTGGAGTTTAGAAAATCGTCAAAGAATGAGAAGACTATTGATTGCATGAGGGCTAAGTTCAAGTGTGGCTTGAATCTGGTCCAGGTTCATTCAGTTTGATGAACATAGAGGCTAGAGTACCCATACCCATGAAAGGGGTGCAAGACAAAGCAATCGACAGATCTTTAAGATGGTGATGGTTTAGAATTTTGAGCCAAAGTGGAGATTGTTGGTTTAATATCTCGAATTTTGGTATCTATGCTCTGTAAGACGTCTAGACAACAATGGAGGGCTGAAAAGTGAGTTGACATAGGCACAGGGTCTCTGTAGAAGACAGAGAAATCGAAACCTGTCTTTGATGGATCGATCAGTCTAAAAACGAATCGATCGGTTTGGGTGCAGTAGCAATTTTTTGTGCGGTGGCTACGGTTAAGTTTTGACCTAAGGGGTTTAATATATAAGACTTTTATGTTTCATAGAAACCTAAGAACGTTTATACACTTAAGAGGCTCAGGTGAAAAGCTAGAGAGTGTGTAGAGAGACGGCGAGAGACTCAAGTCTAAGGTCACAGACACTGTCATGCCCAAAAACCCAGGATCACGTAAAAATCCCACCAAACCACTATTTTGGGATGTCACAATCCACTAAAACCGCCCGAGCCCAAACGGGTTAAAGATTAAAACGAAAATGAGATTTTATTTACAAAACAAATAACAAAATATACTAATTTGGATAAAAAAGGGTTATCCCCAAACTTCTCTAACCAAAACTTCCTTTCAAAAACAAAACCAACTTTTAGTTATAGCAGCTGTCCACTCGAGCGCTCAAAGGCTCGCTCGAGTGGTGAGACGCCCAAGAGTTTTTCCAGTCAGAAACCAAATTTTTTTTTCATGTCTCAAAAACATGGTGTTTGAATAGGGATTTGAATAAACAAAATATAGGGAAAAAATATTTGTTTGATAAGGAAATCACTCATTCGACTTAAAATTGAAGCTTTGAAAGCATAAAATCCCAAACCAGAACAATGAAACTACTATCAACCCAAGGTTTCTCTCTCAAAACAAACATACATTCCATACATGCATAATATATCGCTTCAAGGCTTACAAAATATGCTTTCAAGAACAAGCAATACATGTAACAATACATGATTTCATAACAAAATAGAAAATTACAAAAAGTTTTCTGCCTCATAGGACTCCACTAGATCATCTCTCGTGATCACAGTCACCTGAAAAAGGATTTCAAGATCCCACAATGTGAGCCGAAACTCAATAGAAGCAAACTATAACGAATTAAAACAGGATATGCAATCACGTAGTATAATGCAAAGAACCATGCATTTGCCTTGACTTCATCAACCTCAAAACGGGTTTTCATCCTCAAAACTACGCATTTCATACAATGCAAATAATGTTCAACAGTTAAAGAAAATAGTAACAAAACGTTAATTTTCACTCGGTTCCGATAACCGACAATGATCCTATGTGCCGACTCTGTCACATTCGGGACAGAGCTAACAACTATGGACTCTCACTGATTAGCCTATGTCCGGGATATGCAAAGACCCGCTAGGTAATGACGAGTTCTATACGGAGTCTGTACGACGCACGCCTCCCACTGGGGCAACTACTTCATTTACAGGGATTAACCCGAAGGAGCGAAATACTTTCTTGCGTAAAATTTTTAGACTTTCACCGAGGAGTAATGGCGGGCCAAATACATACGCACTGTCACGACACATCTATTGAATCATTAAAAATAAACACATAGCTCGACTACAAAAACGTACATTAATCATGTACAAAACGTCCAACGGTATTTGCCACATCATCCATTTAACCATGGAGACCAAACCACATTTTCAAAATGTTTCCACCGTTTTTACCATAACGTTTAAAAACCAAGACTCAAACCCAAGGTTAGCCCTAAACCTCCAAACTTAGGTTTTCATAGCTTTACATAAATTCCTCTATTTTCAAACCACTTTTTTGAAAACCACGGACATCTACACGTCCATTGACTTGTAATAAACCATAATGTACGCAAAACTTTCTTTTTACCCAAACAAACATAGTTTAAACACAAAATTCAACATTTATAGTATTTTAAAACAATAGAAAATGCATATAATTATATGTAGTACCATTTAACAGCATGATAGCTTAGGAACCTACCTTGGCGAGTTAAAACTCGAAGCTTTGAACTCCAACGAAAAACGAACGTCGACAAAACGAGATTTCATCCGGATGAACACGAAGCCCTCGGCAAGGATAACTAGGAGCTGCTATCTGATCTCCAAAAACTAAGCCTGGGCCCACCAAAAAGCTAGAGAGAAGGTAAAGGTTTAGAGTAGAGAGAGAAGAATAGCTTGTAGAACAAGTTTTGGCTCAAAAATCAAAACATAAGCTGTCTTTATAGATTTTTGCACCAGGCTGTCTGCTCGAGTGAATAGGGCCCTGCTCGAGCAGTCCCCCCATCGTCCCAACTCTTTGCTACAGCCCCGCTCGAGCGAACAAGCCATCGCTCGAGCAGTCATCGCTCGGTGAAAACCAAACAAAGAACCCACGCATGCATAACACATAAACATATGCTGTTCTCAAACGATAAAACAATAATCAACACATCGAATAAATATTATGGAAATAAAATGGAATCGGGTCTCACAGATACAATGTGAGTGTGAGAGAAAGTGATTGCAATCCTTATTGATAATAGTGGATCTTTTTCTTATTGTCCTGCAGAGGTAGACAGTCAACCGAATCACAAAAATTCTTGTGTTCTTGTAAGTGTTCTTGTTCTCTATTTAATTTGTGTGGATCGTAGTTTATGCTCATGTGTTCGCTGCGTAAGGGATTTAAGCCATTAAAATCCCAACAATGGTATCCTTTGTTACTCTCCATTAGAGGTTATAGATCTTCTGGTCGAATATCTACTTAGTGTTCCTATTTTGAGGCTTTAGCTTGATTTCAGTTTCTGTATTTTCGTTGAACAAAAAACATAATGTCACAATATAAGAAATGGCACAATATAGGATAATAATTAATTTATTTTTTATTAAAATTATTATTTACGAAAATTATTATATTATTTCCACTCATTTTATTGAGGCGAGTAATATGAAATAGTTTAGGGAAAAAAAAAAGATAATAACATCCCAAAACAAGTTAGTAGCAGTGTTTGTCAAAATTTTTGCCAAGTACTTTATTTTTAATGTTTAATAAATTTTTATAATTTTAGTTTAAATTTTTGTATTTTTTAGATTTCTCTTGTTACAAAAATTGTAGAAATAAAAAAGTTTTACTAAAAAATGAAAAGTTCAAAAAACTCAAAAACTACTATTTTTAACTATGAAAATAATTTTTTTTTCGTTTTTAGTGAACTTTTTTCAATTTTGACAAAAAAAAAATCTTTTTAGATTTCTTTTGATGACAAGAATTAAAAAAGTAAAAAATTTATTGTCACGTCCCAAACTCCAGGTCATGTGAAACACCCATAAATAGCCAAATATAACACACAACCTGAGAATACACTCTCAAATTAAACCATACATGCATTGTATGTAATCGCCAAATGGCTTATATTACACGGCCCCAACGCCGAAAAATATATTATCACATACATGTTTAAAACTAGCAAAAAGGAAAACTACAGCTCTCCCACCCCTCCAGCAACCCTGGATCAACCTGCGTGACCAGTACCAGAAGAAAATCAAATCCCACATCGTGAGCCAAAGCTCAGCAGAAACTAGACAAGCACGTGCAATATAAGCTAAACATGCTACAAAAATGAGGTGCAGTTTTAGACTATCTTTCAAGCCTTAAAACAGTTTGATAACATGACTTGCACGAGTCCCAAAGATAACAGATATATATGTACATACAGCACATGAATATATATCTAAGCCGGCTCTACCAAGCCCCAACAAGCTACTCATGCAACACATGCACTACGCTCAATACACTACGAGCAACACACCCAACACATAACAGATATGCATCACACGCACTATCTATAAGATCACGTTCCATCCTTGAAACTATGCATATCATCCTAACAGATATCATGCCACGATTAAGGAACAATAGTAAAAACACATACAAAGGTAACAACTATAGACTCCTGTCCATTACCCTAGACTTGAGTCACACAGACTGGCTTGGTAATGACAAGTTCTATACGGAGTTACAACAATAACGCCATTAACGGAGGCAACCGGCTTAATTTACGGGATAAACCCGAAGGTA
>JAULJZ010044981.1:0-14327 GCA_032270985.1 Heliamphora pulchella
AAGGGTGGGCTGCCGAGGATGAAATCCAAGTGATTCTCTCTGGTCTCTTCCCCACATATTTTTCTATTCAGGGTTGTAAAAGAGAAAAAGTGTCATTTTATCGTAATTTTAGGTGAATTTTCGACTAATACAATCACATTTAAAGAGAAAATATATCACTGGTTGGCAAAAGGCATATTAGACCCAAAAATTTAATTTTTTTTAAAAAAAGACTAAACTCAATAAAAAAAGATTGGTGGGATTAAAACTCTTACATACTTTTAAAATAGGACTAAAACTCAATTAACTCTTTAAAATACAAGTCAGTATCGGCCGATATTGACCGTACCAGTCAATATCATCATGTACATGTCAATACTTGAGTACTGGCTAGTACTGGGTATGTACCAATTCATAATTAATTTTTTTTTATTTAAAAAATTACTTATATATTTTTTAAAAATTTTATACTCTAATTCAAGTTTCAAGAATTGTAAAATTCAATAATATTATTTTTATTAACACATTAAATATTAAATTGATTTAGCCTTTAAGTTAGCTATCTTATTATAAATAATAAGATTAAAATTTAATTTAGACAAATTATGAAAATATTATGTAAGATCTGCTAAAAGTTATAATTAAAAAGTACCGTTAAATATCCCCAAGGCGTATACCAGCGGTTTGTGAACCATCGCCAGAAGCGTTGGGAGATACCGGTCGGTGTAGGTATTCAACAACACTTTTGTAAAATGCCAGAATAGCCTTTTTAATACAGCGGTCTTTTTTTCAACGTTTTATAATGCTGACAAAAGACATAATTCGATGCTTTTGAAACGATCTATAGTGACGAATTTAAGAATTTAAGCCGCAGTTTACTCCAACAACCACCATTAAAGGAATATATATATATATATACACACACACACCTAGGTATTTGCATCGTTGAGGAGTAGAGCAATCTAATATTGTTGCTGACAAGCCATCGAAGAAAAGGGGTATAGGGCGATTTGAAAGTGTTGCCGGCAATCAGTTGGAAAAAGAGGGAGGAGAGCAACCTAATAGCGTTGCTAGCTTGTGTATGTAGTCGTGATTTGTTGGAAAGAATCTATTGGAGGGTTTGGCGAGAAAAGTTAGAGTCTGATCTATTGTCCCGATTGGGTTAAGGAAGCGCGGTTGAAGGCTTTATGATAGAGAGAAGTTAAGAGTTTTGTTGCTCAAGTAGGGGAGTTATGAATCTTAGGACTCTTAGCGGGGAATTTTTGGCGGGGATTGTTAGCGAGATAATTCGAAGTTATGGTAGCAACTCCGTAGGTTTTAATAGAAACTGCAACTACCAAAAAAAATTATCCTAGCAGTTTGCTTAAAAAATGCTGCCAATGACTCAAGTTGTAGTTGCTGTTTTTTTCGCTACTGTATCCCATTTATAGTCACTGTTATGCGGAGTGTTAGTGAAAAATACTGGTACAACTTGGTTTTCCTATAGTGCAATTTAATACGTACTATATCAATAAAAAAAATCGATACATTCTGTAGTACAGTATTTAAAATATTACGACCGATACAAGTGTACTAGTCGGTGAACGTCTGCAATTCATGGATAACGGAAGTAATGGTAGTAAGGTACTGTTAGGTGAACTTTTATTTGCTTTGGTATTCCTGAGTTGTGATTCATTGGGATCACAAGATTGAAATGGACGGCTCAAAGTTCTTTGGAACAGATTCAGCTAAAATTAGAATTGATCTGAAGTGAAAGTGTTTGATCGCGGGTGATCAAATATGATCGGAAGCAATCTAGCTTAAGCAGCGACAATAAGACCATTCATTAGTGAGTGTAACTGGGATTCCAGTCGCAACAACGAATTTCTAATTCAACACATGATTGATAACTATTGACAACCTATTTTACACCATTCACACATAAATACAATCAAGATCAATTAATAAATTTAAAATACAAATGAGTCATTAAAAAACTCTTCAATATTCTCAAAACCAATTCCAAAACAAACAAACAAAATTAGGATGATACTGTATCATGTTGTCCCCACATAATTAGTACCTTAACTAGAAATCTCAAACACATAATAACACACTACAGGAAAATACTCTTTACTCCGAATTTTTTTTTTTTTTGCAATGGCTAAAATGCCGACGTAAAAGGGCTTTTTATACTACAGCAAATGTTGCCAACGCAAATAAGCAAAACAATATTTTCTACGACGACAATCCTAGGTCACAAATATATTAGTCATAAAAAGTATGTAATAACAACAATATTGGTGCTGATGCAAATTTAAACAAGAGGAAAAGCATTTTTTCACAACAGCAAGATGATGGTCACAAATAGTTTATGTAAGTATTTACAATGGCATTGATACCCACACAAATACATTTATTTACATGAGTTAGAATTGACACATAAGAAGTATGTACTTTGTCATGACAACCAAAGTGCTACTCATTTTAGCAAGATTCCATAGTTCTATTCACGATCAAAATACATTAACGTGACATATTGCTAGATTCAAAATATGTTTAAAAAAAGTTATTACAGTTGAAGAAGATCTACGCCGACCATAATGGTGTAAATATGATGACAAAAATTCCATTTAATAAAATAATTCACTTTATTTTTTTCATTTTAGTATTAAATTTTCAAAAACTATCCTTTAATGCATTTCACATTTATAAAAAGTACATATTATTTTGTAGATTTATATGCTAAAAGACAAAAAACAAAATTACTAAAAAGAGTGTACAATCGTTTCCCTAAATTAAGGCCTCATTTGGAAATTTAACTTTAAGTTAGATTTTTTACTTTAAGTTCAAAAACTCAAAAGTTCATTTGGGAGATATATAGGGTGACTTTAAGCCATCCTCAATTTGTGCCCATAATAAATTTTCCAAAATACCCTTCAACCGTTTTTTTCCTTTTTTTCTGAATGTGAAAAGAATAATACATTCAAAAGTTCAATTGAAGTTTTGTTAGGTCAAAAATATTCACCGAACTTTAGTGTTCACAGACCGGTTGTTTGATACAACTTTTTTTAATTTTTAATTTATAGGCCAATAAAAAGATAAATAAGGATAAAATTAAAAATTATTAGCAAAAAAGTAAAAAAGGCTAAAAGTTAGGAGTTGCCAAACAAATTTTTTTGGCTTTATATTCATCTTTTAGTTATTTTTTTTACCTTTTTAAAATTTCTCGCTAACAAAAAAAAAAAAAGAGAGAAATAACCAACTTTTCCAATTTTTCTTGCGCTCATTGTATGGTTTGTGATTGTCCACGTTGCTTTACGCAGCTGCACAGAAAACAACTTGTAAATTATTCATTTTTAGATAATAGAAAAAAAAATTATGTCAAGTCCTCACCCATAAGAAGAAAGAAGTTGCAAAGTTTGTGTAAAAGGAACGTGGCTTCCGTCCTGTTGGTGCCAGAGCGGTACTGTTGGTTTCGGTGGGTCCGATCTTAAATAATTAATTATATAAAAAATTAAATTGATTAAATTTTGAGAACTATATAATCGGATAATATTTTTTTAGGGAGGTCAGGTAACCATGTAATCGGCCTGGCATCCATGTAAGCGGGAACGAGTCCAGTCCAGCATGCAATAGATCCGAATTGGCCAAACTACAAGTGGGTTGGATACCTAGACACAAGCACTAGGTAGCTCGGCCACTCAATCTGTGTATTAGGTAGCTTGGCTATCCGATTTCAGAAGAATGGATAGCTCGGCTAGCGCACTCCGAGCAAGTTGGACCCAAATGCGCTACCATCCGAACTCAAAAGACCTACACTTGAGACTGACATCCTGCCATTGTGTTAGGGAAAGTTAAACCACCCTCAGAGTCAGGGTGTCAAGAGTAGTTGGCTATAACCCATAATGGGTTTGAGAGCAAGTAAGACAGGTCTGACATGGCAAAAAGAATATTTATTACAAGTAGTGATCATGACCCAACTTTAGCAGCGGAATAAAGCAAAGAAAGGACAAGATTCGATCTAGCTTGGGTCAGGTCAAGACGAATGACCCAGTTTGGGTCAAGTCAAATTTTCAGTACAAAAGGAAGACAATTTAAAAGACAAGTATGCATTCACTTCTTACATAGAAAGAACTCTGCCAAAATTCTCTCGACATCTTCCCTCATTTAAACTTGTAGCTCTAATCCGCTCGTCGGAGGGCCCACCAGTGAAGATACCGGCGGGAAATTCTCACCCATTTCATATGCAGGCATACGTGGATGACATTTTGGACCTACCTGACCAGTGTGGATAGGAATTGTAGATCCCAATCTATAACCCCCTACAATTTGGCACCGTCTGTGGGAAGCTACAAAGAACGCCTTCAAATCTAGCAGTGAGAACCACGCCTACAAAGAATGGAGGGAGCATCTTATGCCTTATGTAGAGGCAACACACTCCACTTATCACCCAAAGAGCCACCAGAGGAGGAGGCAACCGGTTCACTTTGAAATCCATATTGTTGGATTAAGAGTAGCTAGACCATAGAAGGGAAGACACCTACGGTGGGAGCTCTCACTAGACAACACCATCTCAAAGATACTATCCACCCCGTTACTCTCTACAATGAGTGGTGGAACAGTATCAAGATGAGCTGGATAGACGTGACCAGCAACTCGCCAGGCTGCACAGGGAGTTGCACAAGACGAGGGTCTAAATAGACCAAATGCCTAAACCAGAGGCTCAGCCAGACCCACCTCAAGCTAGTCGAGGTGCTGCCGCTCATCCAGACTCACCTTTGCACAACTAAGGTGCAGAGCAGAGAGTTGTTCTCCTGGCGAACCATAGAGAAGTGGCCCATGACAGAAGTCACATATATGGGTCCAAGAGACAAAGATAAGGTCAGACACAGATCTCTAGCAACACTCACGCCCTAACAGCCAACCCACAAATGGGGGAAGCCCCTAAGACGAGATTCGAGCTCACGAAAAATGACGAGAGAGAAAACCTTAAATAGTGGTTGCACCTTCAGCTCAAAGGGAGGCTCCACCATCCCTCTAGAAGGTCGACCAAAGACGTTGCACGACAGGCGCTTGAGCAGATCTCGGTCTCTTCTTTTACGAGGGAGGTGGACAAAATTGAGTCCTGTAGGAAGTTTCAGTCTCCCAGGTTCAACCTATACGATGGAAAGACAGACCTAATAGGTCATATCAAACATTTCAGGCAGGTGATGACCCTCTAGACTGGGAATGACGCCCTAAAGTGTAAGGTGTTCTCACCCATCCTTAGAGAGGTTGCGTTAAGGTGGTTGGATAAACTACTAGCAGGATAAGTGGATAGCTTAAAGTAGTTGGCCCAACTATTCGCGACAAGGGTCATTACGAAGCCTCAACCTTAATAAAGTGGAGATCGAGAGCCTGAGATCTTATGTTAGGCACTATTGGGAGACATTCAATGACATCGATGACTACAATGAGCAACTGGCTGTGGCTTCGTTCAAGCTCGACTTGGACAAAACACACAAACTAAGGTAGTCCCTCACCAAAAGGCCAGCGGCTAGCATGACCAAGCTTATGCAAAGATTCGAACAATATGCCAAGATCGAGGAGGTTATGAAAGCGCCTACCACCAAAGTTCCCGTGGAGGTTAAGGAGGACCGAGCTGAAAGAAAAGATAGTAGGAAGGCCAAGAAGAAGCTTGGACAAGAGGGAGAGATGGAAAACCAAAGGCTAGCTTCGAGGTGGCTAATATTGTGTTTAAGGAGCCGATCTACAAGCTCCTTCCTCATATCAAGGACAAACCATGGTTCACATGGCCCTCCAAGATGCTGGGGGATTCGAGCAAGAGGAATGATAAAGTGCGCTGCTAATATCACAAGTAACATAGACACCTGACTGAAAATTGTAGGTAGTTCAGGAGATACCTAGAAAATCAAGTGAGGGCTGGACACCTCGGCCAATACATTGATAAGGAGAAAACCTGAGCCGATGAGCATGTAGCTACACAAGCTGAGCAAGTGGCCACCACCGAAGAATTGGTCGGGACCATGAATGTTATACATGCTGCACTACGGAGTGGAATGGCGAACGAAGTGAGCTCAGAGAAAAGGAAAGGTGCTGACAAGAGAGAAGTGATGCAGACCTAGCTCGGACATATAGAGTCGAGCAAAAGGAAGTTGCCAAGCAATGAATACTCTGCTAGAAATGTTACTTTCACTGATGCAGATATGGAGGGGGTCAAGCACCTGCACAACGATGCATTAGTGGTAACCCTATGAATTGGAAGATACGACATCAAATGAGTTTTGATAGATCGGAGCAACTCAGCCGAGGTGATGTATGTAGACCTCTTCTCCAAACTAGGGTATCAAAAAGAGGACTTTCAGAGGTCGTAAACACCCTTGGTTGGGTTCAACGACCAACCAATCCTCCCCATGGGTCGAATTACCCTGCCAATCAAATCGGGACTGTAGACACCCTAATTTGACCTCGCCAAATCTTAGACTTGTCCAGTTGAATCCGATAATGAAAACCAAGTGGGAATGATGACTTTGCACGATCACCGAAAAGCAATCCGAATCCAGTACTCCATAAAATCAAACCACAAGATCATATCTTTTGAACTTTGAGGTTGCAACCTTTTGAACCTTGCGACCTGGTTGTTCACTGGCCCAAGTAATTCACCCACAAACTTTGAACATTGCGGCCGTTCTACTGTTTGTTGCGATCTCAATAAGAATCTCTTGAAAACCCTAAATGTTGTTACGGTCGCAACCTCATACCTCGCAGTCGCAACCTTCAAAAGTGGCGACCGTTAGCTTTGTGAGCCCAATATGAGCATCGAACTGCTGCTTTAGCGAGTACTATTCTAAAGTATGCCGGTACTCTGCCGTATTCCCTACTCACATCCCGATTCATATTACTTCTTGACCTTGATTGGGATACTAGAACTGGATTGCTTCTTGAGGATTGAGCCGATGATTCTATGCTCCACTACTTGAGGATTCATTTGGATAGTCGCATATCAGGTATTCTATTGGAACCCTGATATTTCTCTCATTACATTTTTTACTCTCGTGGGGAGTTCGGGTTTTGATTTGAATTTCAATTGCTGAATTGCATGCTTTTTTTCTTTAGTGCTGCCATCAGTAGGTTTAATATTCATATGTGCAATTGACAATTTTGATTATTAAGGCTATGAGCATGATTTTTCTTTAAGTTTGGTATTACCAGGCCTAATTGCCTTGACTATTAATCTTGGGTTAAGAGTATGCTTAGTTTTTGTAGATTTGGTTAACTTTCATGATATTCTAATTAAAATAATCTCAATTACATTATGTTTATACTGTACACCAGCACCCCAGTACACTGTTTAGTAAAAATGTGCTAACATTCATCGCGGTCGCAACGTCCATTTGTTGCGGTCGTGACAAATATGCACTAACATGTTTGCGGGCATGATTCTGATCTTCACGACTGTGACCTTTTAGCTTTTTGTTATTGCGGCCGTAACATCTGTATGTTATGGTCGCCATCTCTATTTAATTACCAGTAATCTGTTTTTACTCTAGTAGCTTATTTTGCTTACATAGTGTTCTGTTGATTACCAATATGCTATTAATAGTGTATTCTAGCATGTTTAAGGCTTAAAAACCTTTAAGATTACTCATTCTTTGTTTAGAATTATGTTATGTTTATTACGCATCCTTAGTATTCTATTTAGAGCAGAATACTACTGGCCGACCATAACGTGGGATGCCTTTGCTCTGGTAAAGAAGTGTGACAAGTGCCAAAGGTTTGCAAATGTACCGGGACAGCCGACCACTGAGATGACAGTAATCACCTCTCATTGGCCATTCGCTCAGTGGAGGATAGACCTCGTTGGCCTCTTCCCACTTGGGAAAGGACAGACCAAGTTTGCCATAGTGGCTACTGACTACTTTACCAAGTGAAAGGAGGTCGAACTAACGGCTAAAATAATAGAGGCAAACACCGTGAGCTTCGTATGGAAGTCAGTCATTTGTAGGTTTGGAATACCGAGGGTCATAATAAGCAACAAAATGAGGCAGTTTGACAACAAAAGATATAGGGAATTTTGTGAACAGCTAGGCATCAGGTTGCATTACACCACTCCAACTCACCCTCAAACTAAAGAGTAGGTTAAGGTAACAAATCGGGCACTCGTTGAGATGATTAAGGCAAGGCTCAAGAATGTAAAGGGGCTATGGGTAGATGAATTGCCAAGCATCATCTGAGCATACCGAACGACTGCGCCAACTGTTACAAGGAGTAGTCATACCGGTCGAGTTTAGACTACCAAGCGCTCGAATAAGCCAGTTTAAAGAGAAAAACAACGAAGAGAACCATCGAAGAAACCTTGATACCCTTGAAGAAATACACGAGCAGGCAGCCATTTGAGTGGCTGTGTACCAAAAAAAAATAAAAAGCAGAATGACAAGAAGGTAAAAGAAAGAGAATTTTGCCGAGGGAGATCTCACATTGAGAAAAGTAACCCAGTCTACTAAAGATCCCAAGCAAGGAAAGTTGGGACTAAGCTGAGAAAGGCCCTATCAAGTATAACAAAAGGGTCTGAGCGAGAGTATATCGAATTAAGAACCTAGTCAGCAAGGTACTTCAACACCCTTGGAATACAAAGCACTTGAGGAAGTACTATCAATAATGTATTTATGTCGATTGTTAATAAAGGCTTATCCCCTATGAGATTTTCTTCGGTATAAATGTACGAACTGTGAAAACTATAAACTTTTTTTATCGGGTTGGCTGACAGTTCGATCAGCTTAAACAGTCCTGGACTACCTAGAGTCTGACCAAGGCCCCCATCTTTGACTAAGTTGGCTGACAGCCCGGTCGGCTCAAGAAGGTCCGAACTACCCAAACTCCAACCAAGGCCTTAACCTCTTCCAACGAGTTAGTTGATAGCTTGGTCGGCCCTAGAAGGTCCGAATTACCCAGAGTTCGACCAAGGCGTTGGCCTCTTTCATTGAGTTAGTTGACAACTTTGTCGGCCTAAGAAGGTCTGGACTACCCAGAGTCCGACCAAGGCTTTAACCCATGGATGAGTTATTTAACAACTCGGTCGACTCAAAAAGGTCTGGACTATTCAAAGTCAGACCAAGGCCTTAACCCGTAGACGAGTTATTTAATAGCTCGATCGACCCAAGAAGGTTTGGAATACTAAGAGTCCGACCAAGGCCTAACCCATAGGTGAGTTATTTGGTGACTCGGTTGGCCCAAGTAGGTCTGGGCTATCTAGAGCCTAACAAAGGCCTTAACCCACGGATGAGTTATTTCCACGGATGAGTTATTTCCACTGATGAGTTATTTGGGGGCTTGGTCGACCCTAACAGGTATGGGCTATTTAGAGCCTAACCAAGGCCTTTATGTACGGACGAGTTGTTTGGTCGCTCGGTCGGCACCAGTAGGGTGGGGCTATCCAAAAACCTAGTCAAGGCCTTATATCCTTTCTAACATTCTGATAGCTCAGTCGTTCACGATACACATAGGCTCTAGAGGAAGGTTAAGAGCCATCAGGGAGTTAGGCAAAAAAGGTTAAGAGCTATCAGAGAGTTAGGCGAGATGTTGAGAATAAAGCAGCACAAAAATTGATAGTAATGTAGCAACACAAAAGATAAAATATTGCCAAACATGACCCAAATGTCAAAATGACAACAAAGTACTTGTTCAGACCATTCAAACCACTAAATTTTTGAAAGAAATATTGTTTTAAGAGTATAGAAAGTGCAAAAATTACAAAATAAAGTCCCTATAGAACTCAAGCTGGAGGGCTCTCAGGTTCGTCGTCTTCAACGTTAAATGAAGGGAAGTCCAAATCTTTGAAGGTAGCTGCAACACGGGCTTTCATCCTTTCGAAGCCACTGAGGTAATACTTGGTCGTCTCAGCAACATATTCTTCTAAACCCTTGAACCTCACCACAGTTGCACCTTCGACAGTACCGAATTGGGTGGTCAGCTTTAGCACCTTAATATTGCTCACCTGTTCCAGCCTCTTCGTGGCCGCCACTTGGGCCTTAAAATTAGTTGCCCTCTTCTTGGCCAATGTTGACTGCTCCTTGATTCTTTTCAGCTCGGTATCCTTCTCAAAAAGTTCCTTCCTCATCCGATCAATCTCCTTAGCACGCTTTGCTTGCTCGTCCTTTAGAGTGATGACCTGAGCAGCCCCAGCACGGAGGCTCATTTCACATTGGTGGTAGCGTTGAGGGAAATGGATTGAATGAACGCACGCCTACAAGAGGAAGAGTAGCAAGGGACATTTATAACAATGCAGTAAGATAGTAATCATAAAACAGTATGGATAGATGAAAGGAGCACAACCTCGTGTAAGATTCATCAACAGATGTTTGGTAATCACACTAGTGGTAGATGAAGTGAGAGTGTCGACATCATCTCCGACGAACTGCTGCACTTTTATCCGAGTGGCGTTGAAGTTACTCATGATGTCAGTAGGGGGAGGAGAGAAAGAAGAAAGCACAGCTACGGGAACAGCGGCAATGAGGGGTGACTGAATTGAAGTTCCATCTGCTCTGACTGGGTGTTCATCAGTACCGATCGAAGGACCCAGGTCTACTACATCTTTTTCGGCGAAAATAGGGGAGTCTTGAAGTGAGGGAACAGGTGCTCCCTTCTCCTTTGCTAGTAAGCGGGGCTTCTTCAAAACTGAGGCGTCACTGTCACCAATTGCTCGGCTTCGGATCTTGGCCATTAAGGCCATGTCTATCCTCTTTGAAGCTCCCACCCTTTATCGGAGACAAAAAACAACTTGTCCTTCCAATGTTTATTGGAGGACGGATAGCCTTGGATAAGTACACGATCCTCAGATCGAGACTAGAAAAAGAACCATCCAGGCTATTTTTCCTTAGGCTTATAATAGTGAAGGAATTCTTCCGCTGTCAAGTGATCCTCCCTAGCACTAAACTCTTCTCACAAAACTATGCATCCTAACAAAATGCACCACACATTCGGCAAAAGCTTACCCAGGGCAAGACCGAGGAAAGAGAGTAGTTCACGGATGACTCTAGGATATGGCAGACGTAGACCCGTTAGAAGGGCATGCTCATACAGACACACCTCCCCAGCTGAGAAGAAGCAAACCCTTTCTCAGGAATAAGGGACTCTAAGGCGAATGGTGGGAGGGATCGAATACTTCTCTCGCATATGCGCGAGATCAGAGACACGAATGGTGGAAACTATCGACTTTGCCATAAGGCTCTTCAAAGAGCTAGCCAAGTGGACGGGCTTAGAACTAGAAGTCTCCCCTCCCCCACCTTCAAGTGAGGTAGAATGGGAAACAGTTCTCTTCGAGTCGAATCCTATAGATTGAGGTAAATTCTTTATCCCCATCCTAATAATGGGAAGGACGTACCTAATGTATTGAAATGTTCTATGATAGACCTCCTCAAACTGAGGAAGTACCCCTCGCAAAAGACTCAGCAGGGGGAGGCTATGGTGAAAACACGAGACAAAAGATACGTTGTTCAAAAAATACAAAGGGGACGGAGCAGAAAAGGGTGGATCCAAGGATGCCAAAATTACGAAAACAAAAGAAGAACTAAGAAGACATACCGAGAGGAGATGAGGGTCCTAGGAGGGGCAGAGAATTCCCAAGCACGCAAAAAGAGCTCAAATGGTAAGCGTTCACATAAAAATAGCTATTCACAAGAATGGCACCTTATATTTCAAGAGCGAACACTATAAAGCCCACAATGACCAACAACGAGGAAAAGAGGACCGTTGAACGTGCAAGAGGCAGGGCTGCTAAGATTATGACACATGTAACATATAATCGTTGAACGACATTTGAAGAGCCAAGCATTTAAGACTTTAACACCTATGTTTCCACACCGTTGCCAAAAATAAGTGTTGGCAACGGTTGGGCACAATGCCATTCCCAAGAAGCATGTGACTCCTGACTTCTCAAGAATAGGGGACAACAAAAGAGGGTCGGTCAGTTATGACCGACCAACCACTCGTGGCCGAGTAAGATCGAGTGTTGGGGAGGTCATTCGATCGAACAAGACCGAGCGTATGGCTGAACGCCATAACTCTCGCCGGTGATGAAGGGCCCGCTCCTGCTTTTAATGGGTCAATCGGATCCTTCGAAATATAAAAAGATTCTTTGGGCATAACATACATGATTCTACATAATCAACATCCAGTTCCTCTACATAAGCAAAGCGGACACTCCAGTAATAAGGTATGAGAAAGTTAATCCTTGCAATTACCCTATTATTGCATTATAGAAACTGACTTAATCATCGGAGGGTAATCAGCCAACACCCCACCGGTGTTAATTTCGATTCCTAATTTTTTAGGTATAAAGGGAGCAGGGCTAAGAGTTCAACATACTAACCAATCGGCTCGAACCCACTAAATCGACGTATCATCACTTATAACATATTAGCATAGTCCCACATTAAAAGGACACATGTGGTGTATGTATTAGATGAGTATATCATATCAGCATGCTAATGTGGTATTCTTTACCTAAATAATAATTTATCCTCTTTTCGATCGAGGCTGAGTTTTTTCTCTATCTTAACTAATTGGGTTCAAAGTCCCACTTATTTTTTTTTTGAAAATTGTTAGATATTCTGGAGTATTATGAGACATTTTTATATAGTATTTTTAATAAATAAAAATATGCGATATACATTAAGTGAATTATTTTTAATTTCACTTGTCAATAAAAATAAGTTAATATTATTTTATATAAAATATTTTTTTACCATATAATTAAATAAAAGCATTGTATAAATAATATCATTTCTTTCTACGAGAGCATCGCATAATTATTCATCATATTTAAGCTCGGATTGGTAACTAGTTTAAAAGCTAATTTTTTAATTTTTTGTGCTTTTAGTCAAAAAGCTAAATTAGGTTCAAAATAAGTTGTTTAGTAACTTAATTTTTAAGCTATTTTTTTTCAAATTAGTTGTTTGGGTAAAAAGTTTTTTTTTTTTACTTTTTATTCAAATTAAACTATTTTATCATTCTATATATTTGATATTAACAATTATATATAATTGATAGTGTTAGTAAATAAGTTATGAATGTAGAGTATTATTATATTTTGAAAATAATAAAAATTTAAATAAAATATTTTAAAAATTTATATTTTAATTTAATTTTTAAACATTTTAACTTTTTTATTTTTTTAATAATAGAATAACGTTAACTTTTTAGCAGTTTTAACTACAAAGCCAACAAGCTCAGATTGCGCCTTATGGTACAATTTGCTATCCTCTTTCGCGTCTCAATTAAATTGGCCGTCCAAGCGGTCCTCTCCGTCTGTGGATTATGCTGTGCAGCAAATGCTTCGCACCGTGTTATGCGCATTTTATAATTTAATTCATAAATATATTTTTATAATTGGATTCGTTCATTACGTAGCGCTCTTCGAGTTTGTATGTATATAAAAATTTAAATTGATCTGATACTTTTAGATAAATGATCCAATAATATTATTTTGTAAATAAATGAAAAAAATTAATATTTTGAGAAAACAACTGTCAAACAAATATATTCGATCACCTAGTTACAGATATTGGATCAAGATATATTTTCATGCATATAAAAAACTCAATGAACTCTACATAATGAATGAATTCAATCATAAAAATGTATTTAAAAATTAAATCATAAAATGCTTACAACACAGTACTGTGCATTTGCTTCCCTATTCTCCTTCGTCTCCAACTGCCCACAAATAGATAATGCTTGGCCTCAACTGTCTCCTGTCTCTCCAACAACTTTGTCCTTGACCACCGCCCATACTTATTGCAAAAAAAGTAAATTACATTAATACCTTATAAGGTATCTAATAAATATAAAAATCTCTTTTAAGATAATTAAAATAATATTGGCCTCTTTTATGAGAAGTGTCGGGTAAACCATGTTAATCAAAATTAACATTTTACTATTTTTCCCATATAATTAATTAGAATTTTATTAGTTTAAAAAAAAAAAACTAAAAACTAAATTCCAACCCTATCGGTGAGGACGACAGAGGCGACAAGAGTGATGGGAGTGACAAGTTTCATGTATTTGATTTTGTCGTCGTTAGTACTGGCGGAACATCTGACTTTGTCGTTCTTGCTCATCGTCAAGTACTTCGACGCTGTTGCATGCAGAGCTTTGGATTCTGTGTGCACAAACTATCTGAAATTCGAATGCGTTCCTATCTTAGATATAGAGTCTCCGTCACCATCGTCTTCACCGAGAGCTCGAGCATCGCCGTTGATTATGGGGGAACCTTGATCCATTTCTTGTTCGTGCATAATCGTCAATACATGCTTTGTTCTTGATCTGTAACCCTAACTATGATGCGACTCCTTTAAATTCATGCTCAT
>JAULJZ010045002.1:0-14324 GCA_032270985.1 Heliamphora pulchella
CATAAAATAAAAAATTAATTTTATTAAAATAAAATTAAATACTAAAAATATAATTTTCAGTATACCAACCCTAACATCGCTGACCCGGATGCCTGTGATGAGGGAGAAATCGAGAGGCGTCAAAGTAGCCTCGAAGGTGGTAAAATGAAAGGTGTTGCTGGTATCCCACCACCGCTCCGCCAGAGCTGTCAACCATACCCATTCGTTGCTCATCCTACTCAATAAGGGTATGAACCGAGCAAAGCCGGATGCATCAATGATAGCCCGGCTGGGAGCAGGAAGGGCATCGTACCACTCCAACAACTCCCCGGAGGCAGAACCTCTGAAACCTCTGATGTAATGGCTACCCTGAAAAGAAGAACACAAGTAGAAAATATATATAAGAGCAGACCAAACTAGTGCTGTGCAAAGCTATGCTAAAAGAAATAAAAAAAACACTAGGTTCGTGTGTGTGTAGTGGCTCTTCGGTTCTCTCAAGCCCTAGAAGACTAGGCACCTTAAGCCCCAGTGCGCCAGGAAGATCTCTCAAGCCCTAGAAGACTAGGCACCCTAAGCCCAAGTGAGCCAGGTAAACTTTGCAAGCCCTAGAAGACTAGGCACCATAATCCCTAGTTCGCCAGGAAAATCCAGCACGTCCTAGTAGAAGACTAGGAACCCTAAGTCCTGGTGCGCCAGGAAAATCCTTCTAACCCTATGTTCGGGTGTGAGTAACGATCCTTTAGTTTCTACACATCCTAGTAGAAGACTAAGAACCCTAAGCCCTGATGCACCAAGCAAATCTTTCAAGCCCTAAGTTCGTGTGTGCGTGACGACCATTTGGTTCTCTCAAGCCCTAGAAAACTAGACACCTTAAGCCCTGGTGAGCCAGGCAAATCTCTCAATCCCAACACGTTCTAGTAGAAGACTAAGAACCCTAGGCCCTAGTGCGCCAGGCAAATCTCTATCATTTTGTGTTGATCATTCTTCCTAAAAATTTAAAAAAAATCTCTTCCCTCTAATATTTGTGTTTGCCCCTTTTGCCATAATTTTCTAAAATTTTTCTTAAATTTTTTAGAATTTTCTCAAAATTTTTTAAAATTTTCTAAAAATTTTCCAATTTTTTTAGAATTTTCCTTAAATTTTCTGGAAAACTTTGCCACGTTTTTCTAATATTTTGCTTAATTTTCTAAGAATTTTTTGAAAATTTTTCTTAATTCTTCCTAATTCTTTA
The DNA here is from genome assembly GCA_032270985.1 of Heliamphora pulchella. Classification (NCBI taxonomy): domain Eukaryota; kingdom Viridiplantae; phylum Streptophyta; class Magnoliopsida; order Ericales; family Sarraceniaceae; genus Heliamphora; species Heliamphora pulchella. The sequence continues at coordinate 1,211 of JAULJZ010045002.1, forward strand.
AGAATTTTCAAAAATTCTTCCTTATTTTCTAGATTTTCGAAAAATGCCCATTTAATTTCCTAGAATTTTTTATTAAAAAACAAAAAAACTTCTAGGACTCTTTAAAAAAATTTTCAAAATTTTTCACAATTTTTAGGATTTTTTTAAAATCTCTTTCAATTTTCTAAGATCTTCTAAAATTTTTTAGAATTTTCTAAAAAGTTTTTAGAATATTCTAAAAATTCCTAAAATCATTCCTCAAAATTTTCTTAAAATTTTTTTCAAATTTCTAGGATTTTGCTTAATTTTCTAAAACAAACTTCTAAAAATTTTTCTTAGATTTTCTCAATTTTATGAAAATTCTTAAAAAAATTTGCCCAAATTTCCTAAGACCTTTGAATAATTTTCTTTGATTTTCCTAAGATTTTTGAAAAAAATTTTCTAATTTTCTAAGAATTTTTGAAAATTTTTTCTTATTTTCCTAAGATTTTTGAAAAAAATTTCCTAATTTTTTTTTTTGGATTTTTTGAAAAATTCCCTTGATTTTCTTTCTCTTAATTCTGATAAATTTTTGAAAAATGCCCCTTAAGTTTTTATTTCTAGAAAATTTACCCTAAATTTTAGAATTTTTGAGAAAAGTGCCTCTAATTTTCTAAGATTTTTTATAAAAATTACCCATTCAGTTTTCATGCCCTAAAAACAAAAAATAAAAATCTCCCCTTTAGTTTTTATGTTTTTTTTCTAAAAATAAAAAAAAAATTTCACGCCTTTTTGATTTTCGCTAAAATATTTGTTCATTTCATTATTTGTTCAAATTCTAGTATCCCTACTGTTTTAATCTGTATTTGCACGAGTACCTAAGCTAGGATTTTTAGTCCAAAATCTCACATATCATTTATCATCATCAACATCATCAAAATACATCATCATCATCACATAATCATATATCATCAATCAGGGAATCCTAGGCATGTGTCTACGTTTTAGATATATCATGTTTTGACATTAAACAAATAAGTTTGGGAACTTACCAATGGGTGCTTTCGAGACATATGCTAGTCTGGCTTCCGAAGAAGTACATCAGCAGCAATAGAGTCTGTGGGTGGCTCATAGCACCGCATCCCACCCGAAAGAAAACAATGGGGAACCGGAGCATAGGTGTGCGGGTCAAGGGGTGCTGGATGGCCCTCTCCAGCATCAAGATCCAGGAAGTCGGCCATCGCAGCCTCAGCAGCAGCATCTGCAGTTGCATGTGCCTCGGCAGCTACTCGTGCCTCCTCCTTAGCTACACGATGGGAGGCACGCTTCGCCTCAAATATGAGGGCATCCATCGCACCCAGCGCAGTGGAAGGCTGAGTGGTGGTGACCCTGCTGTGGTTTTGGAATTTAGGGGTCATTTTGAAAAATGTTCAAAAATAAAGAATTCAAAGAATATTTAGAAAAATCTTTTAACACCTTGAAAACTAAAATTTGAAAACCCCTTTTGTTGAAAATAGAGTCGCCACTTAGTTTTTGAGAAAAATTAAGAAAAACAAAATCAGCTATTGATCTTTAAAACGTTAAGCAGAGAAAAAGGATTCAGGGGGTAAGGTACGTATCGGGAAAGGTGTTGGCACCCCGTCTGCCTAACCGTAAGATTGGCCTCTACTAAACATCATTGGTTCTTTAATATGATTTCTCAAATGCATACAAATAAAAAAAATGAGGGTGAAGAGAGAATATTCAAAATCAAGTATAGAAAGGACGTAAAATATATACATAACACTCCAAAACAAATAAGTGTCAAGAGAAAAATCATAAATTCTGTAACATGCAATTGCTATCTAAATGATACATGAAATAGTATGATCCAAGTGAAAGAGCAAAAATATGCTAAATTGCTAAAATTACCTAAGTATGAATTGCTAAAATTATACTAACATTTAAAGATGAGAATTAACTTAAAAGATTTTTTGTGGTTTTTGGGTTTAATACTATGAAAGAAAATAACGTTAATATTAAAAAGAAAATGATAACAAGAAAAGAAAAATAAAGATAATAATGATAAGACAAGAAAAGAAAAAATAATGCGAGAAGATCAGAGCTAGTAATTAAGAAAGAATAAAAGAAACTTTATAAGAAAAGAAGAAAAATACTAATATTAAAGAAAAACAAAAGTTATATTGAACGTTTTAAGCTAATAAAGAAAATAAAAAAAATAGAACATTAGCATTAAAGAAAATAAATAGGACATTAAAAGGAAAAATAAAGGTATACTACAAGAAAAAGGAAAAGAAAAAGAAAGAAGATGCTAAGAAATAAAATTACACTACTATTAAAGAAAAAAAAAGAAAATAAAGGCTAATGAAGGAACATTAAACTAATATTATAAAAAGAAAAAAAAATGGTGCATTAAAAGGAAATTAAAATTACATTGCAAATAAAAGAAATAAAGAGAAAGAAGTCATTAAACTAATGCTTAAAAGAAAAAGACATTAAATTAAGATTACTGGAAAAGAAAAGGAAATGAAAATAAATACTAAAAAGATAAAAGAAATTAAAAATAACTATTTAGCGTAAATGTGAAATATAGTATTAATTACTACGTTCACATAAATATAAGTACGTTATTACAATAATTAACAACATTATTAAGTTATAATTGCTAAAACCTGTTAGCACTAATTGATGAATGAATAATAAAATAAAAAAAATAAGAAAATAACAAGTGCGTTAAGTGTGAATGTGTGAATTAGACAATTAATTAGGAATATGAAACTAAATGGAACAAATTAAGTAAGAAACAAGGCTTACTTTTCGAATGAAAGAAATGTGCTAATTGAAATTGAATTTAACCCGATCACTCCAAAAGAGAAGGAATGGAGCAAGAAAGATCGAGGGTCCAAACAATATACCTAGATTGCTGGGGAATCCTCAAGTTGGGGAATGCACTTAAATGATCCAATCCTCGGGTGGTGATCCAAATATGGCTTCAATGTAGGTGTTGGAAGTTCGAGACTCGGGATTTCGGCAGGGCTTTGGCATCGGGGCTTGGAATTGCTCGGCGTCTCGACAGAACTTCACTCTCAAAACCTCACCCTCAAATTTTATCCTTGAAAACGTACCAGAGGTACGGTATTTATAGAGTTCTTCAACCAATGAGATGTTGACACGTTTTTAGACACGTTAGACCATTTGGAGTTGGTGGCCGCCACAATGTGAGTTGGCGGTCGCCATGTTGGAATTGGCGGTCGCCAAGTTGGAAAAGGTTCCACAAGGTTTTATTGGCGGTCATCATAATGGAGTTGGCGGTCGCCATGTTTGGGAATTGCTTGTACAACAAGTTATTGGTTTTGAAGGTTTTTGATTGTTAAAGTTCAAATTTCGAGCTTGGATGACTTCCTGAGGATCGAATTGAAGCACTTATTCCACCTATTTTTATCATCAGATCCTCCTACGATTGGGGCGGGGTCAAATTGTGGTGTCTACAATTTTTTCTCTTTGATATGACTCGTATAGCAACGCGTGATATAAGTTATATCAAAGATCTAGAGACAACTACTATTTGACCGATCATCAATCTTAGGCCACAAACACACAAGCATACGTATGATGTTGGTCGTACTCAAACTTTCATCGAATTGCCTACGTACCCCTTTTGCTAGGGATCCGACCAAAACGCAGTTCTTGGGGTAAAATGCAAATGTAACATGATATAGATGTTAACATGATGCTGGTATGATCGAACAAATCCTAAAAATCGAGTTAAGATCTAAAGGGAGTGCAAACCAGTCAAAGATTGAGTTACGTTCTAAGAACTCGGTTGGATAAAATAATTTTAAAAGGATCGAGTTAAGATCCAAGAAATTATCTTAACCGAAAAAGCAATTGATCGGTCAAGGTAAGACCTCACAATTTCGGGATGGAAGCGGGATAAAAATGAATAAAAGCCAAATTTTATGACTTAAATTTAGATTTATCGAAAGAAAACCATGAATTAATAGATTGAGTTAAGACCTGAAAATTCAGGACGAGACGTGAGATAAAAATAATCAAAAACCTAGTTACAGCTTAAAATTAAATTTATCATAGGAAAACCACGAATTAATAGGTCGAGTTAAGACCTGAAAATTCAAGACGTGAGATAAAAATAATCAAAAGCCTAGTTACGGCTTAAAATTAGATTTATCGAAAGAAAGCTGTGAATTAATAGGTCGAGTTAAGACCTAAAAATTTGAGACGTGAGATAAAAATAATCAAAAGCCTAGTTACGGATTAAAATTAAATTTATCAGATGAAAGCCGTGAATTAATATGTCGAGTTAAGATCTCAAAATTTGAGACGTGAAATAAAAATAATCAAAAGTCTAGTTACTGCTTAAAATTAAATTTATCGAAAGACAAATTAAATAGGTCGAGTTAAGACCTATAAATTCGGAACGAGGTATGAGATAAAATAATTAAAAGTCTAGTTACGGCTTAAAATTAAATTTATCGGAATGAAATTATCGTAAAGAGATGGAGTAGCAAAAAAGTGAGGTTAAAATGATTATCATATTTGCAAAATGCAAACAAAAATAACAAACGTAAAGTCAATATGCTCAAAAACACAAATAACACACCATAAGAAAACAAAATTATTTACATATATTTTTTTGAAAATCATTTTTTGGTTAATAAGGTGCGAATAAAGATGAAACAAGACACATACAATAAAAACATATTAAAAGAAAATAAACGTATGTACAATAACAAGAACTGCCCCAAACAGCCCCCAAAACGCCATAATGACATTCTGACCCGGCGGTCGCCCAGATGGAAGCGACGTGACATTTGAAAACATGGCGGTCGCCAAGGTGAAACCCCTCTGACATGGCGGCCGAAAGGTAAAAACCCCTAAGACATGGCGGTCGCCAGGTGACGTTTGGAGAACATGGCGGTCGCCAACATGCAACATGGAGACCGCCACCTCGAGATGCACATCCGTATATTTAAGACGCGCGAACTGGCTCATTTGCACTTTTTACTCTCTCTAGTTCTCTCGTGCTCTCTCTCGCTCTCCTCTTGTCTCTGTAAGCTCCATTTTCTTACTTTTTCTTGCTTCCTAGCTTTCTCATGATGTTCACTCTTCTATTTGTGATCTCGTTCCTCTTCATGGCGGGCCAGGGCCAGGGAGACGACGACTTAGGGGCACGACGGGGTCCAGCTGCTGCTGAGAATTCCTCCATGGGGACTTTCAAGGAAACGACCACCAGTTAGCCTGCTGGTGGGGTCACTGCTACGCAGCCCAGCGCTGCGATAGATGCTCTCCTACTTGGGACAGAGTGTGCCTCTCGCCAGGCAGCCGAGGAGGAGGAACGGGCTACTGCCGAGGCACAGGTAGTTGCATACGTTGCCGCCGAGGCTGCGGTAGCAGACTTTCTGGATCCGGACGCGGGAGAGGGTGATCCAGCACCTTTTGACCCACATACTTACGTTTCGGTCCCTCATCGTATAGTATACCGCGGGATGAGATGCTACGAGCCTCCTGCTGATGCGGTTGCTGCTGACGTTCTTTTGCGGGAGCCCGACCACCACATCTCTCGTCAGCGACCTTCGGTAGGTGACTTATCCTTATTATTTCAAATTTAAAGCATATTTTTCATGATTTGTAAAATGTAGATGCATGCCTAGGATCCCTCAGATGATATGATAATATGTTTTGATATGATGATGAATGATGATGATGGTGTGATGCTGATGTCTTAGTTTAGGGGCCTTTGCAATGGAGATTAAAATAGTAGGGACATTAGAATTTTGAACAAACAATAAAATAGGCAATTAAAGGGATTGAAAAAAATTTTATTTTATTTTTAGGAAAAACATAAAACTAAGGGATTGATTTTTTATTTTTTTTAGAAAGATTTTCAAAAATTTTAGGAAAACAAGAAAATTTTACAACAATTCTCAAAAATTTGTTCCAAGAATCTTAGAAAAATCAAAATGAATCATTCAAAAATTTTTAGAAAATTGGAGCAGAATTTCATAAAAATGAGGAAAATTTTTAGAAGCTTTTTTTTTATAGAAAAATTCTAGAAAATTTTTAAAATTTTTTTTAGAAAATCAAGAAAAATTGTAGAAACTTGGGGCAAATTTTTAGAAGAAAAATTTTAGAAAATCATAAAAAGTTTTAAAAAATCCTAAAAAATTGATTTTTTTTATAAAATCATAGAAATTGAGAAACAATTTTGAGATAATTATAGAAATTTTAAGAAAATCCAAGAAAATGAGAAACAAATTTGAGATAATATTTAAAAAATTTATGAAAATCCTAAAAATTAAAAAAAATTGGGACAAAAGGGGCAAAATACCAACATTAAAGGGGAGATTTTCTTTGCCTCTACCTTTTTTATTATTACATATATTTTTTATTTTTTATTTTTAACACAAAAAGGTAAAGATCTTCCTGACATACCAGGGTTTAGGGTTTTTAGACTTTTACTTGGGTGTGCAAAAATTAAAGGATCGTCACTTACGCACGAACCTAGGATTAGGGTGCCTAATCTTTTCCTAGGGCTTTTGAAAGAATCAAAGGGTTGTCACGTACACACGAATTTAGGATTAGGAGGATTTGTCTGATTTATCAGGGCTTGAAAGAACCGGAGGGTTGTCACATACACACGAACCTAGGGTTAGGAGGATTTGCCTGATTTATTAGGACTTGAAAGAACCGGAGGGTTGTCACATATACACGAACCTAGGGTAGGGGTGCCTAGTCTTTTTTTAGAACTTTTGAAAGAATCGAAGGGTCGTCATATACACACGAACCTAGGGTTAGGAGGATTTGCCTGATTTATCAAGGCTTAAAAGAACCGGAGCGTCGTCACATACACACGAACCTTGGGTTAGGAGGATTTGCCGGATTTGTCAAGGCTTGAAAGAACCGGAGGGTCGTCAAATACACACGAACCTGAGGTTAGGGTGCCTAGTCTTTTTCTAGGACTTTTGAAAGAATCGAAGGGTCGTCACGTACACAAGAACCTAGGGTAGGGGTGACTAGTCTTTTCTAGGACTTTTGAAAGAATCGAAGGATCGTCACATACACACGAACCTAGGGTTAGGAGGATTTGTCTGATTTATCAGGGCTTGAAAGAACCGGAAGGTCGTCACATACATACAAACCTGGGGTTAGGGTGCCTAGTCTTTTCCTAGGGCTTTTGAAAGAACCGAAAGGTCGTCACATACACACGAACCTAGGGTAGGGGTGCCTAGTCTTTTCTAGGACTTTTAAAAGAACCGAAGGGTCGTCACATACACACGAACCTAGGGTTAGGAGGATTTGCCTGATTTATCAGGGCTTGAAAGAACCGGAGGGTTGTCACATACACACGAACTTGGGGTTAGGGGGAGTTGCCTGATTTATCAGGGCTTGAAAGAACCGGAGTCGTCACATACACACGAACCTAGGGTTAGGAGGATTTGTCTGATTTATCAAGACTTGAAAGAACCGGAGGGTCGTCACATACACACGAACTTGGATTTAGGGGGATTTACCTGATTTATCAGGGCTTGAAAGAACCGGAGGGTATTCACTTACACACGAACCTAGAGTTAGGAGGATTTACCTATTTATCAGGGCTTGAAAGAATCGGAGGGTCGTCATATACACACGAACCTAGGGTAGGGGTGCCTAGTTTTTTTCTAGGACTTTTGAAAGAACCAAATGGTCGTCACATACACACGAACCCAGGGTAGGGGTGCCTAGTCTTTTTCTAGGACTTTTAAAAGAACCAAATGGTCGTCACATACACACTAACCCAGGGTAGGGGTGCCTAGTCTTTTTCTAGGACTTTTGAACGAACCGAAGGGTCGTCACATACATACGAGCCTAGGGTTTGCTTTCAGACATTTTTTGCACTTTACTTTGTTTTATCTATTTCTTTTTTTATATATATCTTCTACTTGTTTTCTTCTTCTCAGGCTGGCCGCATATGTTAGAGGTTTCGGAGGTTCTACCTCCGGAGAGGTATTGGAGTGGTATGACGCCCTCCCTGCTCCTAGCCGGGCCATTATTGATGCCTTCAGCTTTGCTCAATTCATACCCTTGCTGGGTAGAATGAGCAATGACCGGGTCTGTCTGATGGCCTTGGCTGAGCGATGGTGGCATACCACCAATACCTTCCATTTTACCACCTTTGAGGCTACTCTGATGCTTCTCGACTTCTCACTGATCACCGGTATACGGGTTGGAGGAGCGCCCATTCTGTTTGATCTGACCGTCGGCCGCTCCACTGATGCGCTGTTGTATTTTCTCGGAGTCGTTCCTACTCAGATGGAAAGAGACCGGGTTCGATACACTTGGTTCTTCGAGTGCTTCCGCCACTTTCACTACTTTGAGCCCCGCCACTTCGAGTGGGTCACTCGGGGGTTTTTGACGTATATGTTTGGTACCCCCGTGTTTTCGAACAAGGAGAATACCATTCATCTGCATTATCTTGGTGCCCTTGCTCGTTTGAACTGGGTTGCCTCATTCGACAGGGGAAGAGCTACTCTGGCCACTCTCTACGGATTCATGCGGAGGCTAACCCGGTTCCCCAAGGAGCTTAGCATTGGGGGATACTAGAGGGTTTGGGAGGTATGATTTAGTTTCTATATTTTTTCATTCATTTTCATTCTCCTGTTATCCATTATTTACTAAATGACGCATTCTTCATTGCAGCTGTGGACTTACGAGTTCCTAGGGCTTCATGTCCCAGCGAACTCCGCAGCAGACCCTCTGGTTATTTCCCGAGCAGTCTGGTGGTCCCGTGGGCTAAAGGGAAAGAAGGATGGAGGGAAAGACATAGACCGTTTTTGAGTCTCATTGGACCGGCTGACCCCCGAGTAGGTATCCATTTTCTGCGCTGTTCTCTGTACTGTATTCTTTTATTCTACACATTGATCACTGTATTCTGTACACTGGCTATCATACTGCACTGTATTCACTACTTACTATATATATTTTTTGTACTATTCTTTAAATTACTACAGGTTCACTGGATGTCTGGCGAGGAGCTGAGGATTGGGCCAACGCAGATCTGATGTGCAGCAGGGATATCGTTTCTATGCGAATCCTGCTGGAGGGCCCATTTGGTAGGGAGTATTATCTCGGCGAGCGAGTGGTTCGTTAGTCGCTCGGGCTTGATCACTTCAGGATACCGGTGGTTCCTCCAGCCTGCATGCGCCAGACTGATCATATAGGCCGCGTCGACTTGCTGTTGGAGACGGTGGGGACTCCCGTTTCAGAGCTACTGGTAGCGGAGGGGGATCACACAGCCTGGGCACGGGTGCACCATATGGGCCTCTTAGGTCCTGGCCCGGCCGGCCTTGGCGGCAGGAGGCGAGGACAGGCACCAGAGGTTGCTGATGCTGGTGCTGATGCTGGAGCTGCTGCCCCTGGAGCTGGAGCTGGAGCTGGAGCTGGAGGGGTGATAGGTCCAAAGATCCTCTAGGAGATCTAGACTGTGGCCTATGGCTTCCCTTTATCCCTTCCTGTTCCAGTTCTGCCAGTTTTTGAGTTTAAGGCGGAGATTGGCCAGGTATTTCCTTATCCTTACTCCTTTCTTTTATTTTCTGCTTCATTTGTCCGGCTGACTTCTTCTCTTTCCTTCTATAGTTTAATGAGGCATGGGTGGACCGGACGATGTTGATAGTCACCGGCCTGAGAGTGATGATCCGGTAGATGGATGCCTCGATCCGGGCGGCCGGCATTGCTTTTATGCCAGCAGCCGTTGTAAGTAGCTCACGTGCTCTTTTCAATTTTTTTTCATTTTCCTGCCTTTATTCTTGCTCTGAGTTTTACTTTTCTATTAACAGCCTCTAGCTCCGGTCGCCGGTGTAGTGCCTCCACAGGCTCCAGTTGGGCCTCCTGCCCCAGCCTCGGTTAGAGGTCGTGGTTCCCGGGCGTCTTCTCGGGCTCGTTCCAGGGGGTCGGTCTCATTTGCTCGGAGCCGATCCAGAGTTATTTCCTCTTCAGACAGCGACGATGGTGATGACTTTGACCGGCTCTTTGAGGACGATAGTTCGGAGGAGGCTGGCCCCTCTCGTCGAGTCCGCCCGAGACATACATGAGAGAGAGAGAGCTTCCCCCCTCCCAGTTTTGTTTATTACCATTGATGGACCTGCATGCCCTGGCTTAACACACTTATATTTTACTTGATCCATGAGCCTGCGTGCCCCAGTCTTCTGTTTATTGGGCTTGGGTGCCCCGGTTTATATTCTGATACACTGTATTGCATTTTTGGGGCCTTTGTGTCATTTTACCATTTTATGTTCATTTGCTACGTGATTCTTTCTTGTTTGCTGCTCAAACTTGTATGTTCAATACGAATGTCAACACTTTTCACAAGCCATAAAACTGCTAACCGAATATTCCCTTCATATTTCAACATGGCGGCCGCTTCTATAGAACCCTTTTAACATGGCGGTCGCCACCTCAAACATGGCGGTCGCCATCTCTAACATGGCGGCTGCCTGGTCAAAGCGATGATGTCACTGTACTATGGTTTTTCAAGTTGGCGGTCGCCAACTCCAAGGTGGCGGCCGCCACAATGAGTGTTCCTTTCGCTGAATTTTTTTAGTTTTTCGCCCTTTCCTTCCTTATAAACTCAGTTCTAGAGGCTCCCTTTTCTGTTGCTTATACTCAAATGGCTATCTCACTTTCTTCATGGGTTGAGGCATTCTCCCACATTGAGCGTTTGAACTTTGCTTCTTTTGGGATCAACTCTTTATTTCATCTCATGGCCGTGCAGATCGACGAACCTTTGCTGAAGGCCGCCGTTCAACTATGGGATCCACAGTCCCACGTCTTTCGATTTGGCCTTGAAGAACTCTGCCCCACTGTGGAGAAGTTTTCTGCCATTTTGGACTTAGCTCCACGGAGTTTTATTGTCGTTCCTACTCCCTTCCTCTCAGTTTGGCAGCAGGTGATGCAATTTTGTGGCTTATCCAGGATGGAGGCTTCTATCCTGACCTCGAGCGACTGTCTTAACATCACGTGGCTTATTGAGAGGTTTCATCCTACTGGTGACCTCAACGATCTCAACTTTCAGCTGCGTCATCGTTACGCACTTTGCTTCTGCCTCCTTGCCCAGTATCTCCTTGTCCCTCCTGACTGGCGGGTTAGTTGTGCCTTAGTTGACATTGCTGACCAAATGTTGATGGGGAAGGACTTTGTACCCCTTGTTCTGGCTGAGACAATGTCAGGCTTGGACACTGTTCATTGTGGCGAGACCACCACTTTTGCTGGCAGCCCTTTACTTCTCCAGGTGAGCTTAACATCTTCCTCTGTATCAAGTTTTTTGTCATACTGCAAAGCTTTTCTCTTACTGTTCTAACCCTTGCTACAGATCTGGCTGATGGAGAAGGTAAATCTTGTGCAAAAGCCTCCTACTGACAGGCACAATGCCACTGCTTTCCTTTACCGCCCACGTTATCAGATATGCAATACTGAGGTATCTTGGTAACAGTATCTTTCTTCTCTGACTAGCCCGGACATTACCTGACAGTGCTCTTGGTGGCGGATTCCTGCTATGACACTGACCACCATGGATTACCCCAGTGTTCTGCTGGTCGGCTTGCGTCGGACTACCTTCTATTACCCCCGTCGGATCATGCGGTAGTTTGGTCGCGATCAGATCATCTTCCCCAACATTCGAGGCCGTCTGTTTTCATCCATACTACGGGCTCTGTTTCTATCATCATATCAGGATGCCTGGCCATTCCGTTCAATGATGGAAATGCATGAGTTGCTGTGCTCTGATCTTTCTACTGAATACAGGACATTGCTGATGGAAGATCGAGAGAAACAAGATAAAGAAGAAGGAACGCAAACAGCAAAAAGAAGGAGAACTGGAGGCCTCTTGCTTTGTTTCGAAAATTTCATAGTTTTTCTTTATTTTTTTTGTAGAGTTTGGGACTTGCGTGCCCCTCCTTTTTATTCAAAACTTTGTAATTCTGATCGTAGTAATGACAAATTCCTACTTTATGTTTATGTTGATTTAAATTTATCCAATGTTTTAATGATTTTATTATTAAAATTCAAGAATTAATTTGCATTGGTCTTATTCAGATTCAAAGATGGTTAAAGACAAATAAAATGGCCGGACTTCTTTAAAAGAAGTTGCCTACATATCCCAAAAAGATAGAATCATGCCATAACGTAGTTTAGGCTCGATTTTCACTCGGGTATTGACGCTTTCCTTTTGTAATGCCCTAACTTTTGCCAAGGTCGCCCTTTCGGGTTTTTGACCTTGCGGGCTGCTCTAACTTTTGCCTGAGTTGCCTTTTCGATTTTCAACTCAGCGAGCTTTTATTTTTATCTTATTTTTACCTTAGGGATAATATTTTTTGAGTTGATCGAGGTTAACTGGAGTGGAGAACGCATTGCCATCCAGATCCATAATGATGACTGCACCACCGGTCATGATGGTCTTGATGAGGAATGGTCCGGACCAGTTTGGTTTAAACTTGCCCCTTAGGTTAAAGATAGGAGCTCTAATTTCCTTGAGGACCAAATCCCCTTCTCTGAGGTTCCGAGTCTTGACATTCTTATTGAATGCTCGAGCTATCCTCCTTTGGTAACCTTGTATATGAAATAGGGCTTGTAGTCTTCTTTCATCAAATAAGAGCAACTCTTCCATTCGGTTCCTCTACCACTACTCTTAGTGAGAAAATTTTGACTTCAATGGGGAGTACGACTTTCATCCCATACACTAGAGAGTACGGCGTTGTTCTTGTTGAAGTTCGGATTGATATTCGGTATCCCCAAAGTGCAAATGGTAGATGCTCCGACCAATCTTTGTCTGAGTTGATTTTCTTTTGCAGGATTTTCTTAATATTCTTGTTTACCGCTTCGACTGCCCCGTTGGTCTGTGGTCGATATGGCGAGGACTTATGAGCCACTATCCGGTATTTCTCAAAAAGTTCTAGAACCTCTCCTTAGAAATGTGAGCCATTATCCGAGATGATTTCGTGTGGGACCCTGTATCGGCAAATGATGTTTTGCTTGATAAACTTTGCAACATGGGAGGCCTTCAATATCGAGTAGGAAGCTGCTTTTATCCACTTGGTGAAATAATCAATGGCCACTAAGATAAACTCATGCCCATTGGATGCCTTCGGTGTTACTTTGCCAATCA
>JAULJZ010045013.1:0-14324 GCA_032270985.1 Heliamphora pulchella
TTGTGAGACCCGGACCCATCTCTTTTCGAGATCTTTATATATGTTGATGCGTTTCTTTCCATATATGTATCTCTGTGTTGCATGAATTATGTTTTCGTTGTAGAATAGTATGTTTTGTATAGGTGCTATACGTGTTAAGCATGCGGGGGTTCGGTTTTGGTTTTCTTTTTCAGTTTTCGCTGCCAGCGACAACCGCTCGAGCGGTGGGGAGATTACTCGAGCGGGCTGGTGGCAGAGTGTTGGTCCGACATGTGACCGCTCGAGCGGTGGGTGTGCGCTCGAGCGGGGTGGTGCCAGAGCGTGGCTCGGAGTGGGGTCCGCTCGAGCGGTGCTTGGGCTCTCGAGCGATGGGTCCTGGGCGCAAAAAGCTATAAAGAGAATAAAATATCTTTTTGATATCTAAAATATCTTTTTTAAGCAAATCTCTTTCTCTCTTCCTTTTCTCTACCTTCTCTTTAGCTTTCGGGTGGCCTGGCGCTTAGTTTTTCATGGTGGACAGCAGATCCTTGTTGTCGGCGACGTGAGCTTCACATCCATCCGGACGGATTGTCGTTCCGACGAGGTTAGATTTTGAGGTGTCGAGCATTTAGCTCTTTGAGGAAGGATTCTAGATCTACTACTGTTAAAAGGGTGATATATATAATTATACTTTCTTTCACCGGGTAGAAATGCATGAAACGCTGTTTACATATTTAAACCTTTGTTTATGGGTAAAAGTGAGTTTTACGCCTTTCTTGGTTTTATACATGATCCGAATGTGTTGAGATCTGTGATTTTCAAAGGGAGATTTGAAAACGAGGTGTTTTTATGAAAAACATGATTGTAGAGGTTTGGAGCTAACCCTTAGGGTTGAGTCTCAGTTTTATTAAAAATATGTTGTTACATTCTTGTAGATCTCCTTGTTGATGGATGGGATCCTTTTTATATACATACGATATAAAACTGTTTTATAGGTTTTCTTAAATGTTATCCATAGATGTACCGTAACAGTGGATTTGGTTGAGTTGGGATTCCATTGCTCCTCGGTGTAAGTCCAAAAACGTGCGCAGCGTAGGTGCTCTGTACCTTCGGGTTAGTCCCCGTACATTGAGTGATTTGGTGCTTTGTACCCTCGGGCACAGGTCCCATAAATTAACCAGTAGGTGCTCTGTACCTTCGGGTTGAATCCCACAAATTGAGTGGTTGGTGGGTGCTTTAGACCCTCGGGCTTGACCCGTAAATTGAGTAGTTGCGTTGTCGTGACTCCGTCTAGAATTTGTCATTACCAAGCCTGTGGGCCTAGGATAATGAACGAGAGTCTATAGTTGTTACCTTTGTCAGTGTGGTAGAGTCGATACATATGACTATATTTTTATCTTTCTCCTCGGCTGTGCGACCCGAGTGGAGAATACTATGTTTTACTGCTTTCCCTTAATTGTGGCATTATATTTGTCAGGATGATATACATAGTTTCAAGGATGAAAATTGTGATTTTCAAATGGAAAACTTGTGATTTTTGAGAGAAAAATCCTTTTTTTTGGCTCCTGTGGTTGAGCATGTGCGTGTATAATTGCATAGCCTGCTTTACAGCTTTATTGTCATTTTCTATTGGGCTTCGGCTCACAGTGTGGGATTTTGCTGTAAAAATATTTTCAGGTGACCACGTGGAGTTGACCTAGAGGCTTGTGGTGATGGAGAGCTCGTTGTAGTTTTTCTGTTTTGGACATGTACTTATACATGTGTTGCCCGTTTCAGAAGGCTGTTTTGTACGCCTTTCGGCGACATATTTATTCATGTATGAGTTTGCATGATTTTTGTTTATGAGAGATAAACTTTGGGATCTTTATCCAAATGTTGTAATATTTTATAGTTGATGGTGTTCCAACTACAAATCTTATTTTCTCAAATAGTTGTTTTGGTGGGCTTTCGCGTAACCCGAGTGTTTGGGGCGTAACAATAATTTTGAGTTATTGTAATGAAAAATACTTATTTTTATGATTTTCTCTTTTCCAGTATTTTATTTGTTTACGCTATGAGAAAACAATGTATCATATGCAACTTACTTTAGTCCTTTGATTGTTTTTATAAGGATTGCATAGGATAAATAATTTAATGACAAAAATGTCCATATGAATAATTTGGCATTTTTCAATCATATTCATGTGTTCTTTAGGCACCACCAACAAAATATTGTTTTTATTAAAAGAAAAAAAGAATTTACCAAAAAAATTTAAAATAAAAAATTTAATTTATTGGCTTATTTTGAATAAAATATTTTTATTTTCTCGATTCAACTCGATAAAATAATTTTAAAAAATAAAAAGTCTTGGTAAAATAATTTTTAAAAATAAGAAATCATGGTAGATGTGGTAATGTTAGAATTGGTGGCATTGGTAGTGGTGGAAGCCATTGCTGCAGTGGTAGCGGTGACCTTAAACCCCCGACTCTTGACCCTTGGACCCTCGGACCCTGAACTCCTCGGCCTCCGGCACCCCAAAACCCCCGGCCTACGGATCCCCGGACCACAGAACCCCTGCCCGTGACCCCTGGATCCACTACTCTCGACCCGTAACCTAGACCCCCGACCCCCCAACCAACCCCTGGACCCTAGACCCTAGACCCTAGACCCTAGACCCTTGACCCTTGACCCTTGACCCTTAACCCTTGACCCTTGACCCTTAACCACTGACCCCTAGACTATGGGCCCTCGAATCCCGGGCCTTATGGCCCCGAACCTGGACCCTCAACCTATCCCTAAACATGGACCCTCGATCCTGACCCCTAGACCTGGAGCCCCCATCCTCTAGACCCTAAACTCAAAACCCTATCCTCTAACCTCAAGGCCTAAATCCTAAATCCTAACCCTCAACCCCCGAGCCTAGATTCCAAAATCTGACACCAACCTACGACCCTTGGTCCTTGACTTCTGACCTCGGCCCTTATCCCTAGCCCCCATGCCTCTATTTTTAAACCTAACACCAGCCCACGGCACTTGGCCTTCGACTCTTGACCCTCACCCCCACGTCCACGCCTTAGACCCCTAAAATTCATGGACCCTGGACCCCTAGACCCTCAAACCTCCAAAGTCTGACCCTTACCTCAGGCCCCAAACCTTGGACCCTTGACCTTCGAACCCCGAACTTTTGCCCCTAATCCTCGAACCCCTGAAATCCCAAAACACCCAAATATTTCAATATATCACCTCCCTCTATGGGACATATTATCCCTCATTCCATGGGATTGAGAGTCCTTCAAGATAATTACTCCAATTATGATTTTAGTAAACAAACATGGGATTAAGTAGTCATTTGGACTACTAGTTTGGTCCAATCTTCTAATCCATAACTCTGAACTTGGTCTAAGTCGTCTAGCAATCCTGATCAATGAGATTCTAGAACCTATACACCAGCATGTGTCATTTTGAAACTAAATAAATGGAAAAGATAATTTTTTTTCCTTTTTTTTTAAAGTAACAATAAGGCTACAACATATGTCATTTCGAAACATGGGATTAATTAGTTATTTGGACTACTAGTCTAGTCCAATCTTCTAATGCATAACTCCAAACTTGGCCTAAGTCCTCTTGCAATCCTGATCAGTGAGATTCTAGAACCTATACACCAGCATATGTCATTTTGAAACTAAATAAATAGAAAATATAATTTGTTTTTCTCTCATTTTTTTTCTAAGTGACAATGAGGCTACAAAACCAACGGAGAATAGGGAAAGGAAATAGAAAAAAAAACCATAGGCAAGCACCATAAAGCAAGCAAATAACAAAAAACCAGGAGAAAAAGGAAAGCTTCATCCATGGTCAACCAAATCCACTTCAGCAGCTTCTAAAATTGAGCGAGGCAAAGCAATATACATATGGGAACCAAAGACACCAATTATCTTGATTCATATTCATCTTGTACATGAAAAGACTTGGACCAATTTGATGGGATTGCATTCATTTCTCGATTGAACTAATGGAAGAGGAGGTTTTATTTTGTGAGATCAAACTTAAAAAGAGAAAGGAAGGCAAAAAAAGTGGACGGAGAATTTATTTATATTGAACTTGTATATGAATTTTGGATTGTATGTATAGAATAACATGACACCATAACCTTTTATATTAGTGCAGGGACTATTCTAGAGTTATATTTATTACAACTCCCAACTACTTTCTACCATCTACCAACTAACCCTGATAAATTCAATTTTTCTGCACAAAGATCTTCTAGAAGACTTCTAAAAGTATTCTAGATTATGGACTTCTCTAGATATAAGACTTAAAAGACTTGACCTTAGATTTTTTTATTTGGGCTTAGTGTATGAATTTGTCTAAAATCAAGTTTACATTCCTACACGCCCCTTTATACTTTTTTTTTTACCCCAATGAGGGTTCTTAGCTTGAAGAAGACTTTTTGCTCGAGAGGCTTAGTAAGAATGTCTGCAATTTAATCTTGCAATATTGTAAATACCAGTCAAACTTTTCTCTTTGCAACACATTCTTTAATGAAGTCATATCTCGTATCAATATGCTTGCTTTGATTGTGAAAGATTTGATTTTTCGCCAGTGCAAGTGCCGTTAAACTGTCCACAAATTTCTCAGTCATTTCTTATTTGACAAAATTGAGATCATTGAGATCCTTTAGCAAATGCTTTAGCCATGTTGTAAGACAAATGCATAATGCGATATCTATAAACTCAGCTTCACATATAGAAAATGTGAAAGTTGGTTACTTCATTGCAGCTCAAGAAATGTTGTGTCTCCCATATAGAATAAGAAGTCAGGTGTGTTCTTTCGAACATATAAGTCACCAGCTCGATCACTATCATTGTAACCAATAAGAATGAAATTGTTAAATGATGTATAAAGTAAGCCAAACTCAAGTATACCATTTATGTAGCATAGAATTCTCTCAATCATCTTCATATGTGTCGTAGTTGGTGTCTCCATGAATCAATTTAAAAATCCAACTCCAAATAGTATTTCTAGTCATGTGTATGTCAAATATCACATGCTTTCTATAGGTGGTTGCATTTTAAATATATATAAACTCCCCCTCCCAAGGTCGAGTGACTCATGAGGAGGATTTATAATGTTTCTTTGGCCCAGAGGTGATACAAGAACGATAGAAGCAAGAAGAAAGGGGAGAGTCAAGGAGATTATTGCAATCCGAGTGACTCGGGTAGAGTGACTCGAATCATTCAAAACTCTCAAGGTATTTGAGACTCTAGGTTTTATACCTTTCTTACAACTAAGTTGGATTTTCGAGTAACTGAAAATGCCTTACTCGAGCTATGAGCAACTCGAGCGACTGAGACCCTTGGTAACTCGACCAAGTACAAATCACCAAAAGGGAGGAGGAAGCCCCATAGTGCATAATTCTAAGTAGTACGCCTACTGTTATGTGGCTTGGGCTACTGTCGCAAGTACAAGTACATACAAAAAGGAGGCAAACCAAATTACTGGAACTTTGGGCAGTTCGACCATCACAAATGGCCTAAATATAAACAAGCAACTCTAAGCGGAGAGTGACTCAAGCCCCTAGAAGCTCCCGAGTAGCTCGAGTAGCAATCGTAACCACTTATCAGAAGGATAAATGAGAAGCATGTCATTTCGAAGTTGTAAGATTGACTCACTCGAGTGAATGAGGCTCGAGTCATTGGGACCTCAGTAGCTCAAATATCTGAAATTTCAATTTATCATAAAAAGAAGCGTATAATATTCCATAGCACAGACTATGAAGTGTAGCTCTGATTACGAATGAAGACATTCCATAGCACAGACTGCGAAGCATAACACAGACTATGACAGTAGCCCTGACTACTCGAATATGATTATCATAGCACAGATCATGAAGACAGCATAGATTGTATTATTACCACGATGCGTATCGTGAAGACAACACAAACTGTAATGTAGCTCTGACTACCTAATTGTAATGACATAACACAGATTATGTGGCTCAACAAAGACTGAAGAAAGCCAAATGTATATAGCGCATGCTATATCAACATTGATTCCTCTGAGAATCAAAAGACAGTCTTAGAGACAATGAAGATAATGGCAGTATAATCTTGCAAAGGACGTTGGGAGACATATGGTTTAGTAGCCAAAGAAAGGACTTGACGAGTCATGGGACCCACCCACTCAAGTCACTGAGTGACCCCTGAGTCACTCGACCCGAGTGGGTCGAGTACTTGACCTGAATGGGTCGGGTACTGCAGGGCACCCATTGACCGACCTAGTGGAGTTGGAGTAGAACATTAATTGGTTAATTTTCGAAATAAAATCTCTTGATTCCCTGAGATCACTTTTCATGATCTAATTATATCTCCCAGGGAGTCCTATTCTAATCCTAACAAAACTCCTCTGAGGGTTTTAAATAGGAGGAATTGTCGTGCTTTCGAGGGAATCAGATTAGAGACCTTAATACAGACTGTTCATACTGCCAATATTTCAACTCGATTAGCCTTCTCCTTTACCCAACCATATCTCTCTCCGTTCTTTGTTTCTAACTAGTTCACTTATTTCACCTTTTCCAAATTATTCATTATTTATTCTAAAATGACCCTACACTTTTCAAATGAGCTCTTGAAAAGTGTTGGCTTTGAAATTATTAGATGATGAATAAAGGAAGCCAAACTCAAGTGTAGCTTTTATATAGCACATAGTCCTCTTAGTCGTCTTCATGTGTGTCATATTGGTGTCTCCATGAATTGATTCAGAAGTCGAACTCCAAATAGTATGTATGACCTAGTGCATGTCAAATACCGCAAGCTTCCAACCAAGCTTTTAAAAAGTGTTGGATCTACATTTTCTTTATCATCATGCCTTGAAAACTTGACTCCGCATTCAACAAGCGTGCTTATCGACTTGTGATCACAGATTTTAATTTTCTTTATAACTCTCTTTGTTGTGGAAGGTAAATAAGTGTTAGAGGACAATGAATTCCATTGTCTTTGCAAAAATTTTTAAAATCATTTGATGTGAATTCGCAACCTTTATCCAATATCATGGCATTTATATCATAGTCACTTTGCTTTTCAACAAGTGCTTGAAAATTCTTAAAGGTATTCAACACTTTTTGTAGGATCCTAGATTTTAAATACTTATTTTGTCAAAGAAAAAAATAATAAATAAATTAATATATTTGTGTGTGTGTGTGTGTGTGTGTGTGTATATTGAAATTGGAGGTAAGTTTAAAATCTTGAATTTGTTTTGAGAAGATAAGTAAAAGAAAGAGTGCTTGAGGGAAGAATTTTTAGAAAATGGGTGTTAGTTTTGCGATTAAGATAGTGTTTTTGATAAACTTGGAATTTTTAGGGGGGGGGGGGGAGAAAAAATAGAATTTTGTATATGTATAACTAGAGAACATGTAGTAATTTTCTTGGTAGAATACTAAAGTAACCCGCAAGAAGATGCAGCAACAGTCAGAATCTGAAAATTATCTTGAGATTTTTTTCCTTTTTCAACAGTTATCACTCTATTTAGCATACTTTTTTCTTCGTTTATCTTCTTTCTTTTCCTTTTTCCTTTTCCCTAAGATAAGTAATTGCTAGAAGTTAACTCCGTTAGGTGCATTGGGTTAAAAAGGATGCTCAGCAGTTATAAAAATAATATAAAATACACACACACATATATATATATATAGATAGAGAGAGAGGGGGGAACATGTAATTTAAATATAAGAGTATGGTATCGATGTTTAAGAAAAATAAAAAAGGAAGGGAGACCACTTTGTATATTTTGAGCATGATACATATATAATATTAAAGGGGGCAGATCCAGCTTTGGCCAGATTCACTATAGCCCATTGGGCCTAGGGAAGGAGGCAGTGTTGGATGTGCAAAAGGAGAAGATCTGAAAAATGGGCCATAATGTCTGATGGTCAAGCTAGAGACAAGCGGTTGAGCTATTATATATCTAAAGCACGAATCGAAGGCTGAGCTGAAACCATTAATGAGTGTAATGTGGTCGAGCTCTTAGCATTAACGAGGGTAGCTTGGCTGAGCTACTGACATTAATGACAATTAAATCGAATATGTACATTCACTGTCACACATCAACTCAGTCCATTTAGGCCTGGCCTTCCCGTCTGCAGGGTAAGGCTCGTGATGGGACCATCCCATCATGAGTCCCAAAAATGGACACATCAACTAGCCTCTATAAAAGAAAGCAAAGGCCAAAGCATTAGCACACACAAAACATTCCTAAGGAGAAAACTCAATCCATTTTATTTATCTCTACATATCCATTAGAAGCACATTCTAACTTGATCATTGGAGTGACTTTTGACACTCGCAGCTGACCAGCTCACGATTGTCACCTTGTGCAGGACATTCGGGTTCGCTTGGAGGCCCCATGGACTAGATTCGACCCATTCAATTCTTAAACCCCTATGGTTTGAGCCCATACAAATATAAATAAAATTGGCTTTTTGGCCAAAAAAGATAAATTTGTTTCAAAGTAAGTTTTCTGGTAAATTAGCTTTTTAAGTTAACTTTTTTGAAATTGATTGTTTGAGTAAAATGCTAACTTTTTTACTTTTTGTTTAAATTGGATAATTTTATGCTTCTATGTAGTTAAAAATAAAAATTATGTAGTTCGTAGTGATGGTAAATAAGTTATGAATTAGAGATATTATTATATTTTAAAAGTGATGAGAGTTTGAATAGAATATTTTAGTAATTAGTGTTTTGATTTGACTTTTTTGTTTTTTTGCTAAATGGCATAGTAATACCGTGATTTATTTGTTACTTTTCTGGTAAGTAATACCTTTTTGTTTTATTTCCTACTACGTGTTGGATTTGTTATTATAAGTAGTGCTTGTAACCCTTAGGACAATTCAGTTTTTGATTAATAAGAATTGTAGAGAAAGTTTACTTTATTTTTGTTTGTGTTAAAGAGAGTATCTCCAATTTTAAACAGGATTATGGATTTCAATGCTAGTGTTCTTTTAGCTAATACACTTCCTTGTATCATCAACTCTCTTGAAAGAATTTTGTAGGATCTCCCATGTTTGCTTGCCAGTAGTTGCACTTGAGATCTTCTCAAAGTTGGCTTCATCTACCCCTTGTTTAATTATTAAAATATCCATTTGATCTGTCATTTTGACCTTTTTTCTGTTGCTTTGCAGTAACTCCTTCTTGTTGAGTTTGACCAGAATTTCCCAAACTCTAGCAGTTGGCGGTAGCAGAGCGCTACTTGGGTGCTCGAGCACTAGACTCCAGAAGCTACCTCTAGTTGGGCGTTGGCTGGGCGCTCGAGCGTTGGGATGACATGACCGATCTCTAACAAGGCCCTTTAGCGCCTCGATGTTTAGGGACCATCAACATATGACACTAGTACACGCTCGTTGAGCGCTCGAGCGCTGCTGCGACAAACCAAAAACTATTTTTAGGGGTTTTCTATGGGATTATAAATATGGACCCTTTGTTTCATCTAGGGTTAAGTGTGATACACAAAAGAGGTTTTGTTTTACGCTATAGAGAGTGAGAGGGACTTTGCAATCCGTCTTGATTATAGTAGATTGATTTCTCCTCGCCCCATACATGTAAGAACTTCGTCGGACCACGTATATTCTTGTGTGCTTTGTGACTGCTCGTATTCTCTATTGTTTTGTGTGGATTAAAGCCTAAGGTGCGTATTCGCTACACAACAAAAGGTATCAATGTTTCAGGTTAAGGTTTTAGTCACTCGATTGCAGTAGAGATGACGAACACCAAGAGTAAAATCGAAAGGTTTATTGGTGGAAATAACTTCTTTCTTAGGCAGCGGCAGATGAAAGATTTGTTGACCCAGTAAAGGTTCTTCATGGCACTACTTGGCAAGGCAAAGAAACCAAAAAAGATGATCGACGACGATTAGGAGGAACTCGGCTCAAGGGCTACCAGTGCAATCCTTCTAAACCTTGGAAATGATGTTATTCATAACATGTTACGAGGAGACAATGGAGGCTATTTGAAAACATGTAGAAGGCCCTATATGAAGAAAAATCTAGAAATAAGTTGTACTTGAAGAAATAGTTATACGGGCTGCAGATGAAAGAAGGTACAAACTTGTTAGAACATTTCAACGTTTTCAATATATGCTTATAACACAACTATCAGGGTTTGATGCAAAGGTTGATGATTAGGATTAAGGGATACTTCATTTAGCATCGCTTCCTACATTCTATGATCATCTTGCGACAACATTGATGTACGAAAAGAAAATTTTGAAATTTGAATAGGTGGCCACTGCTCTCTTGTTACATTAAATGATGAAGATGGATGCTAAAATGAATATGAAAGGGCTTGTTGTAGTGAAGCCACAACTAAAACGAGGTAGGGCTATGTTAAGGGAAAAGGGTTCTAACATATGAAGGTCTTAGTCTTAATCACGTGCAAAAAAAGACAAAGAGTGTTTCTACTATCACAAAATTGGTCATTACAAAAAATAGTGTCAAGAATTGAAGGATCACATGGAGTAGAAGAATAAAAGAAAAAAGTCATCGAAATCTATCAGTTTTGCAGAAGACAAGTCAAACAGTGAGGTAGATGCAAATTTGCTTTCAACTCTTCTACTCATAATTTTTTGTTATCTAAATCATGAATTTTCGTTTCGAGGTGCTCTTACCATATGGGCCTAAAAAAAGATTGGTTTGACACGTATAAACCCTATGACGGTGGCGCTATTATAATGGGCAATGATGCATCATATAAAGTAAATGGAATAGGCACAATCAAAATCAAAATATTTGACGGTGTTTTAATGGTTTTAGGTCATGTCAGATACATTCCAGAGCTTAAGAAAAACTTAATCTCTTTAGGGGTTTAGATTCTTTGGGTTATGTGTACATAAAAAAATGTAGAGTTGTGAAAATCTATAAAGGTGCTTTAGTCATCATGAAAGGACATAAGATTGATAATCTATACAAGTTGATTGGGAACACAGTAGTAATCGCTCTAATCTACATCAACAGAATCTAGCACAGATCACACTAAATTTTGGCATATGTCGCTCGGTCATATTGGCGAGCGTGATATGCTATAATTCTTCATAAGAGGAATATGTTGAAAGGTGTAAAAACATGCAGTATTGATATCTGCAAATATTATGTGTATGGGAAACAACACGGGGTCAATTTCAAAACGAGTTATCATACTAGTAAGGGTATTCTTGATTATGTCCATTCGGATGTTTGGTGGTCAGTTACAGTTCTAGTGGTACCCATTATTTTATCAACTTTATGGATGATTACTCAAGGTATGAATTTATTTCATAAAGCATAAGTCTAATGTTTTTAGTATTTTTTAAGAAATGGAAAATGCATGTTGAAAATTAGACAAGGAATAAGATAAAATACTTGAGGACTAATAATGGCACGAGTCTAATTTTTTTGGTATTTTTTCAAGAAATGAAATATTCATGTTGAAAATCATACAGGGAAGAAGATAAAATACTTGAGGACTGATAATGGAAAAGAGAATAGAAACAAGAAATTTATGTCCTTTTGTAAATCAGAAGGCATTTCTCGTCATTTCACATTTAGTAGGATTCCAAAGCAAAACTAGGTTGCAGAGGGAATGATTCGAATAGTGACAGAAAGGGCCAGATGCATGTGATTGAATGCTGGATTGCTAAAGGCATTTTGGGTAGAAGTAGTTAAATGGCATGTTGCATCATCAACAGATCTTTGTTATTAGCCATTGATTTCAAAATTCCATAGGAGGTTTGGTTAGGTAAACCAGTTGAGTTGGTAAATTTCAAAAACTTTGTTTATCCTACTTATGTGTGTATGCAGAGTGAAGAGTGGTCTAAATTAGATCGCAAGTCAATACAATGTATCTTTCTTGGCTATAAAAGTTGTGTGAAGGATTACAAGCTATAGAACCCCTTTTCTAAGAAGTAGATGATCAGTAAAGACGTGATTTTTGATGAGGCATTTTTGCCAAATAAAAATTAGAAAGGTTTAGTTGATGGCGATGCCATAAAGAAAAGCAACAATTAAGGTGGAGCTTGACAAGAATGGTTCGCCCAGTGAATCGGGTGATGAATCCTACACAGCTACTAAAGGCAAGAAAAACGGACCCACAAAGCACCAGTGAGGTATGGTTTTGAAGATATGGTCAATTTTGCTCTAATTGTTGGCAGTGGAGATCATTTATATTACAAGGAGACTACAAGAAGCTCAAACAGAGATAAATGGAACGTCTAGTAGCTATGTCAGAAGAGGTGGATTCACTACAGAAGAATAAGACTTGGGAATTAGTAATATTGCCCACTAACAAGAAAGCTGTTGGTTGCAAATGGATATACAAAAAAAAAGGAAGCAGTATCAGGAAAGGAATGTAAAAAGTACAATGCTATACTGGTGGCTAAAGATTACTCCCAAAAAGAACAACGAGGACGCAAACTACAAAGACATTTTTTCACTAATTGTGAAGAACACGTCAATCAGAATTATTTAAGTAATGGTGGCTATGCATGATATGGAGTTGGAACAGTTAATGTGAATACTACTTTTCTTCACGAAGATTTGGAGAAGTAAATCTACATGCAACAGTCTGATGGTTTTAAGGAACCCGATAAGAAAGATTATCTCTACTTATTGAAGAAATCTTTGTATGGATTGAAGCAGTCTCCCAAGCAGTGGCACGAGAGTTTTGATTCATTTATGGTGGTGCATGGGTACATGCACTATGAGTATAACTGTTGTGTCTATTTCATAATACTTGCTGATGGTTCATATATCCTGTTATCATTGTATGTCGATGATATGTTGGTGCCTATAAAGAGTAAGAAGAAAGTTAACAAGCTGAAGACGTTGCTGAGTAGTGAACTTGATGTGAAGGATCTTGGAGCGACTAAGAAAATCTTTGGTATTAAAATTCACCGCGATAGGATGGCTAGGAAATTGTGGTTGTCCCATAAAGGTTATCTACAAAAGTGTTCGAAAGATTCAGTCTGCAAAATGAAAAGGCCGTGAGTACATCTAGCTAAGAATCAAGTGTATAGTGCAAGGATAAAGCACATTGACGTGCAGTATCACAGGATTTTAGAGTGGCTATTTCAGGTGATATTTCATTATCAAATATTCATACTGATAAGAATGTATATGACATGTTGATTAAGCCAGTGCCTAGGGTTAAGTTCTAACATTGCCTGGACTTGGTCTAAGTCTGTTCTTGTTAATGATCAGAGAGAGAAGAGAACCTATACCCGTTAAAGGGATATAGATCGAGGCAACTAACACAATTCAAGATGGTTGAGAAACTTAAGTCAAGGTGGAGATTATTGAGTTTGCTCTGAATTTTCCAAACTTTAAAAGCCAGCAGTATCAGGGCTCTAACTGGGCGCTCAAGCGCCAAAACTCCAAAAGTCGGTGCTAGCTAGGCATTGGCTAGGCACTCGAGTGTCGAGACAATAAAAACCAAGTGCTAATGAGGAGCTAGCAAGGTGCTCGAGCGCCACAACGTTCAAGGACCAGTAGCATATGGCGCTAGTATGTTCTCGTTGAGCACTCGAACACTGTCATGATGAATTGAAAGTTATTTTTAGAGTTTTTGCTGTAGGATTATAAATATGAACCATTTGTTTCATCTAGAATTAAGTGTGATACACAAGAAGGGCTTAGTTTGAGGTTATAAGAGGTAAGAGAGACTTTGTAATCCATTTTTATAATAGTAAATTGATTTCTCCTCGCCCTGTGGATATAAGCACCTCGTCAAGCCACGTATAATCTTGTGTACTTTGTAAATATTTATATTCTCTATTATTTTGTATGGATTACAACTTACGGTGTGTGTTCGCTGCACAGCACTTCTTATAACTCTTTGCGGCTTTCTCAATAATATCCTATACATCTTTTTCACCAAGATATGCCTTCATTTAAATGCTTTACCGATCAAAGTTATCTTTGGCTAGTGAAAGAAATGAAAATACTTGAGTTGCCATTTGCTTCACCACGAACCTGATACTCTAATATCGCTTTATGAAAGAGGAGATTTTATTTGATGATGAGATCAAACAAAGAAAGAGGAAGGCAATGTTGCTAAGCATATCCCTAATCCAACAAATCTTCTTAGTGTAAAATATATGTCACGTATTAATGACTTGTGAATAGGGATGGTAATTTTTTTCGTTTCGCCCCGATCCCATCCCTTCCCGTCCCCGCCCTATTTTGTAGAGTTTTTCTCGCTCCTGATGACAAACGGGGTGAGAACGGTATTTGCTCTCCCGGCCCCGTTTTTTCCCGCTCCACCCCCGATTACATAAAATAAATTTTTTTAAAATATTAATATATGTATAAAATATAATTTTATAAATATAATAAGTTTAAAATATTAAAATATTATATTTATCTCTA
>JAULJZ010045034.1:0-14324 GCA_032270985.1 Heliamphora pulchella
TAAAAGATAATTTTAAGAAAATGTGTATAAAAATAAATGGCTGCTGTGTTTAGGGTAAATTTAAATAAAATAAAATAATTTTATTTACATAAATTTTGGATTAAATAGTATTTAAATTACGTCATGTTTGAAAAATTAAAAAAATACATTTAATATTAACAAAAAAAACTATACACATTTATAAAGATTATACATATCTCAAACACATTAACATAATAAATTTTTTTAACAAAATCAAAATTATGAACACTCCATGTTTGATCAAATGTTATTCCATCAATTACATTTCAAATTTGTGGAGGCCGTTGCAAATTACTAAAAAAATCATAAAAATAATCATAATGTATGAATGATTTAGTTGCCTTTGAGAGAGTGCTTTTCTTGATCAAATGCTACTTCCTGAAAAGAGAAAAAAAGATTATAAAATTTTGTATTAAAATAAAGAGCACTAATAAAAATAGTATACAAACATAAAAATATTACAAAGTCTTATATTAAAAATTTTATGTGTGTATACTATTTTTATTAGTGCTCTTTATTTTAATACAAAGTTTTATACTTTTTTTTTCTATTTAAGAAATAGCATTTGATCAAGAAAAGCACTCTTCTAAGGTAACAAAATCATTCATCCATGATGATTGTTTTTATAATTTTTTTAGTAATTCATAATAACCTTTATAAATTTGAAATGTAATTGATGGGATAACATTTGATCAAACATAAGGTGTTCATAATTTTTATTTTGTTAAAAAATTTCATTATGTTAGTGTGTATGAGATGTGTATAGTCGTTATATATGTGTATAATCTTTTTTGTTAATGTTAAGTGTATTTAAAAAATTTTTCAAGCAGAACATAATTTAAATATTATTAAATTCAAAATTTATGTAAATAAAATAATTTTATTTTATTCTTATTTACCCTAAACACAGTAGCTATTTATTTTTATACACATTTTTTAAAATTATTTTTTAAGAATATACATTTTTTTAAAATTATTTTTTAATTTGGTAAGAGCAACAAACCTTTCAGGAGCAAAATGGCATCCAGGAGCAAAATGGCACCGTTTTGTGTACGTAGCAAACCCTGCTACGCAGCAGGCACCCCTTGCCCCATATTTTTATAAAGTAAATAAATGTAATGGTATTTCAGATATTAAAAAAAATGTTATTTCAAACAAATACGAGTATTTATGGAATTTACCCTATTTATAAAACTCTTTGGCACTTCTGATCTCTTCGCTGTCGACTCACATCACGTAACTGTTCTGCGCCTGCTTCTCTTCTTCTCCTTCGTGATCAATCGACGATGAACCTCGTCAGGTCCGCTGCTCTGCCTTTTCCCCCTTGATTTATGGTCCTTTAATTTATGTATTCCTGGCACCCATACAGTGATCTGCATTCTTTTTTATGCATTTTTTTTCCATTTGCGTAGGTTCTTGATGAAGTTGAACAATGAGACCGTCTCAATCGAGCTCAAGAACGGAACTGTTGTTCTCGGAACCATCACAGGTCTCTCTCTCTCTCTCTCTCTCTCCTGACAATTTCTTCATTGTTTTGAATAGAATTCATATGCAATTAGGGTTTTGTCGAAACCCTAGGTCCTGTAATCCGTAAAGCTTTATGATCAACTTGAGAATACGGAACCTTGCATAATTTATATACTATTTATACAGCTGATATAAAGTCGGTAATGCCATTTCTCGATTTTGATACAGAGGTAACAGGAAAGAGGTTTTAATTCTCCTTGTATTTGTTCTCTTTGCTTTCCTTTTTCTTTTTTAAAATGCCTGGACAACATACAGCAGATCGATTTAACCAATCTCCCACGCACCCCCCCCCCCCCCCCCCCCCCCCCCCCCCCCCCCCCCCCCCCAAAAAAAAAGAAAAAAAACTTTGTCGGACTTCCCCAGTCTGAAGATCAGAACCTGTGATGAATTATGCAACATCTTAAATTGTTATATAACCTTGGCAACTGAGAAGGGTAGGAAAGCAGGTCATGCAACAATACTCGTGGTGTAACTATGAAAGCTGTTATGTATCCTTGGTGTTAACGTTTTTGAGTAATGCTGCACAAAAGAAATATATGTATGTAATTTTCATATAGAGTAACAAGGATGTGTTTGGTTCTTTCATTTTAAATCAAACACCTACCATTGTGCTCATAATTTCATAAATTCCACTGCCTATCATTCTGAATGAGTTTTCTTTTCTTTCTTTTTTAATTGCTTTTTGGTTTAAAAAGTATTTTTTTTATCATTTTCCTAATATTTTTGTGATTTACTTTTGGCTATTCTTTTCCATATGCTGATTTATTCACTATATTATCAAAACAGAGACAACTATGAGATCCCTTCTCCCCCAACAACAACAACAAAAGAAAAATAGAAAGAAAAGGAGAAAGAAAGAAAAGACCTGAAACATTTCTACACCACATTATAATTGATTAGCTTAGCTTTGCATAAAAATACATCTTAAGGTTTACAGAAATAGAATTAGGAATAAGGTGAGATTAGTAAATAGCTTGGATTAGTTTTTATTTTTTATTTGAATGGGATTAGATGATGAACTACACAAACTCATGTTTGATTTGGCAATTGTGGGATACGATTATATTTAGTATTTTCCAATATTGCCCTTGCATTAAAAAAATATTAAAACATGTTTGGCCTACAGTAGGGATATTTGATCACGCTGGTTTGAAATCGGTCCATCTATCCCAAAACCTTGTGTTGGCCTACCATAAGGGAAGTTTGTGTACAAACTGTACACAAATTGAACCTGGACCAATCTTGACAACATAAAGATGATCCAAGTGTATATATATATATATATATATATATATATATATATTTTCTGTTTTACAGATAACAAATTGTGATTTGGGATCTCACCTTCCACTGCTTCTATGATTTCCCACAAATAACAGGATATGTACTCTGCAGTGTTCTTGTTCCACTATTATTTTACAATTTGCATCCATGTCAAATCATTTCTCTATTTTCTTTTCCCTCTAAAGCAAGAATGCAATCTTTGTGATCAATTTTGTAGCAAATATGACCTCAAATTTCCAGGGATCTTGTACACATTCTTGCAAGAGAACCAAGCATTCAGCCAACTCTAGATGCAACAACTACGAACCCTGACATTTCAGCCATTCATTAACAATTCAACCCTTTATAAATAATTACAACAACTTAAAAACCGTACATTTCAGCCATTCATAAACAATTATAGCATATTGGACTGAAACAAGTAGCCCACATTTCCTGAAATGTTTGTTTATCATTCACAAACATTTCAACACAATTCGAACCAACAACATTTCCTGATGTTCAAACACATTTCACGCCCAAAATACACCATAAAACCATCGCCAGCCCCCTCTCCCCTAATCTTTTGACTGAATCACGGATGAACATCTTTAGGCACAATTTTACCACGCTACTGTCCCAACTTCCATGAGTATACCCAGCTTACAAAAAATAAGAGGCAGATATGCAATATTGGAAAATGTTGCCCCTCCAATATCACTTACATACCCACACCAGTACTACACAAAGAAAAGCATTATTAGAGAACTAGAGCCACTGCACCACTAAGAAATAAGCAAATGGCATTCAGTTGCCACTTTGACTGTCCATATTTAGCTAAGATAATGGGGTTGTTGGCATAGACTTTCAGACGTCACTTAATGTAGCAATGGATGAGTAGTTGGTGGTGAATAGGTAGTTGATGGTCATCCAACCCCATTGTTTGTGGCCCATAATACTGCCTCTAAGCTTGAGTAGATTCTTCCCATGACTTGAACTTCTTAAAAACAGAGCGTGAAAACCCTGTCACTTGGTTAGAACAATTTGGCTAGTTATTGTAAGTGCTTGGTATTCTTCCCACAAAGATATCGTAATACATTTTCCTTCTTGACATTCTTAAAATAAAACTATGCATGCAATAGGAAATAGGCATGATAATGAAAATGCATGAGATTTTCCCAAAATGGAAACACATATATGGTTAAAATTCATGTCCATAAAGTGTTTGGAATCCATCACATAAACATAGTGGTAGCAAAATATCGTTAACATAACATAACTTTAGCAAAATGCATAAGGTAACTAGTTCCAACACATTCAGCTTTTTCTTTGTTTAAGCGGATGAGGAATTCCATCCTTTTTTTTCGGCTAGATCAAACGAAGCAACAGTGCATGTCCAATGTGTGCCAACAAGGAAGCAATCTTCTCGTCGCTAACTTACGTGTCTTTGAAGAACATTTAAAAATCTTGGTGACTTGTAAGATTATTTGAAAATTGTTTTATTGTCTCTTTGAAGAATATTTTAAAGTTTTGGTGACTTGTAAGATTGTTTAAAAATTGTTTTAAAATTCGACTAGTCTTTGAAAAACATTTGAAAGTCTCTTCGACAGCATTTAGGGTTCCTTGAACAATGTGATATCTCACACCAGGTAGTTCCTTAACCTTTTCCGTCTTACTTAGAATGCAGAATGTTCTTTTGAATTTTGGCCAATACCAAGTACATAAGCAGCGATTTTAAATTCAAAGGTTAATCGTACTTTGACAACTTTACGTAAGGTAGAGTTTAGTTTTTTGGGGGGTGATAGTGAAAAAGATGACAGATAAGGAATGATAGCCGACTAGCCTCTTACAGAGAATCATTTGTCAACTTAAGATAAATTTTACAAGTTACCAAGATTTTCGAATATTCTTCAAAGATATGTCATACGATAAAACGATTTTTGTTTAGAACCTTTCTCTTGGTATGAGGTTTGGAACCCTGTTTTTTCACCCTGAGTATTCTTGGATGTAGTTGGGTGATTTGTTGCCTAGTGCGGGTTTCACTCATTTCTTGCTCAAACCTTGTTTGAAACGCGATAGAAGGAAGCTTCAGAGGTGAATGACCTTCAGAAAAGAAAGCGCCCTTTTGGAGATGTTTGCTTTGGGTTTTGACCTCAAATTCCAACTTGATGATTTGAAGACGAGCTCACGAAGTGCAGTGTTAGAATGCCACATCTATAAATCTATTTCGTTGATCGACTTTTAATAGAGGTTATATAGATAACTGGATGCAACAACAGTTATAAAAGCTCGAATAGGTAGTTTTTAGGGTTGTTTCAGAGGTAGAGATGAACAAACACGCGTAACAAAAGGCTAGTATAAAACATTTCAGTCAATTGACTTTGAGACTCATTAAGTGCCACAAAAGAGAAAGGAAAAAGGGGATCCTATTTTCTTGAGAGAATGGCTCAGAATCCATATGGAGAAAAAGGCGCCCTTAGTGAGGAAGCTTCCTAAAGTGCTCTAATCTATTGATTGCACATGTAAGTAGGAATTGGATCTCAGAAACTTTGCTTTCATGGCACGAAAGCAAAAGAATCCCAAACCTCAACTTTGAGTTTGAATTCAATGATAACGAAAATGGTTGAGTTCCTTGCCTTGTCATTGTCAATTGAGTGGAACTCTTAATTTCATTGGGATTGAAAGTTGAAATATCTGCACTGAGAAAGCAAGTGTTGAACTGAGTCTATCCTCGGGACTTTGATTTCTTGGGTGAACCTTTCTGGTTTGGCTGGTCACATTCATAGAGAATTCTTATATCGCTCCTCCATTCAAGACGTGATGATTAGTTTGATTAAGGTGTCAAGTCACGAGAAGGTATTAGGTCAAAGTCAGTAAGAATAAGTCAACCCAAGTAAAGGTCAGAGAGTTGTCCCAAAGTTGAAAGATTCGTCGCACTTACATTGAAAAGGTGTAATTCGAGAGTCATTCAAAAGGTTTAAAAGGGCTGTAAGCTCTTTCTACTCAGTCTCTATTTTTGTATTGTCTCTAAGCAACATCCCTTCAACTCCCTACTATCTCGATAGGGGAGGCCGCTTCTCCTTCCTTGGAGATGGGTTTGTGAGCATTGCTCAATAGTTTAATCTAGTGAGGAAAAACCTACTTATCACCATTAGGAAAACAAAAAAGAGGAACATATCAAAAGATTTGCTCTGAGCGCACTTAAGTATTTCTTAGATTGGGACTTGAAAGTGAGGAGAATCAATTTCGCATATTTCATTAGAGACTTAGTTTTGTACTCCACTAGTCTGCTGATCTTCCTCAAGGCCAATGTCTCGTTCCATCTTTCACACTTGTATTTTCTTCTTCTTTTATTAGGGGAGAACACGGGTTGGATCGGTTCGGATTTGATCTAGACCCACCATCCAAACCGAACCTATCGGGTGGAAGAAATTAGAAACCATTTTCAACTGACCATGGATTGAGAACTGTTCGAAAGAAGACTTCGGATTAGTGGGCAGATTCGGCTGGGTTTACGAGTTCACCTTTCATTTCTCGAAAAGATTGGACTTGTCTAGTGATTACGAAGAACTAACGTAGATTAGGTGGTGGAACATGGATTAGGCGGTGAAATCAAAAGCCTCAAACAGCCCCAAACCACTAAAAAATGATAGAAACATCAATTTAATTCATAACCTTGTTCACAAGAAGAAAATCACATCAAATAACCTATAGCAGTGAGAGGGATTTAGATTGTGAAGGTGAGGAGTCCAGTGAGGTCGCTGACCAAGTCGTGTGAGGCGCCATCATCTGCGCGCGCGCGCGCGCACACACACACACACACACATAAAGAGAGAGAGAGAGAGAGAGAGAGACTAGGGTTAGGGTTTGGGTTCAGTAGAATGTTTGGAGAAAAGGGGTTTTGAACCTGTTTGCTCGAGCTTAGAACCAAAATAAATGTATTATGCTGTAATGTTGTCGGTCGGACGGGTTGGTCAAATTTCTTTAGCTTGACCCGTAATCCGACCGAAAATCAAATTTTAATTGGAATAGCAATCCACTTTCGACCGAAAATCAAGCCACATCCGACCATACACATTGTTTTCGGTTCGGGTTCAGGCGGGTTTAGGGGTGATGGATTATTTGCTCTCCCCTGTCTTTTATAATGAATGGTGCGATTCTTCTTATCTTATTTAATATAATAAGTTTGGTCCTCGAAATTTGTTTGACAACTAGACATTTTGAATGAGCAAACAACAATTCCTTGCTTTATGTAGAGAGAAAGCGTCTCACCAAGGGGACTTCCTAGCCTGGTAAACCTGACATTTATAGTTAGCCAGCTAACTCCGATTCCTAGTAGATAAGCACAGTTAAATGACAAGAAGAAGGAATTACTTTTCCTAAACTAAATTGTGTTTCTTTGCTATGTCCCATAATCTTTCTATCTCCGAGGGCAATCGTAATAGTATTAGAAAAAGATGGGGCATATCTTAGTCTACAAATAATTGTGTAAGAGACTAGTCGGCTATTGTTTCTTATATGTTAACTTTTTCATTATCACCCCAAAAAACGGAACTCTGCCCCACGCAAAGTTCCTAGAGTACAATTAACCTCTAGATTTAAGATCGCCGCTAATATATCTAGTATTAGCTATAATTCATAAGAATATTATGTAATGTTAGTAAGAGGGGGGAGGGTTAAGGATTTACCCGGTGTGAGCTAAATATCACATTGTTTAAGGAACCGTAGATGCTGTCGGAGAGACTTTTAAATGTTCTTCAATGACTCGTTGGACTTTAAAACGATTTTTAAATAATCTTTCAAGTCACCATAGCTTTAAAATGTTTTTCAAAGGCACATCAGACGATAAAATGTTTTTTAAATAATCTTACTAGTTACTAAGATTTTCAAATGTTTTTCAAAAGCACGTAAGGATAAAACGATTTTTGTCTGGAATCTTTATCTTGGTATGAGGTTTGGAACCCTACTTTTTTTCACTTGAGCATGCTTAGATGTAGTTGGGCGGTTTGTTGCCTCATGCGCGTTTCACTCATTTCTTGCTCAAAATCCCCCTTGTCTGAAACGTGAGAGAAGGAAGTCTTAGAGGTAAATGACTTTCAGGAAATAAGGGAACGTTTTGGGGCAGTTTGCATTGGGTTTTGACCGCAAATCCCAGCTTGATTATTTGAAGACGAGCTCGCAAAATGCAATGTTAAAATGTCACATCTATATAGCTATTTTGTTGATCGACTTTTAATAGAGCTGGCTAAACGCAACAACGGTAACACAAAACCTAAACAAGCAATTTTTATGGTTGTTTTAGACGTAGAGATGAACAAACACGTGTAACAAAAGACTAGTATGACGCATCTTAGTCAATCGACTTTGAGACTTGTTTAGTGCGACAAAAGAAAAGGAAAAAGGGGGATCCCGTTTCCTTGAGAGAATGGCTTAGAATCCATACAGAGAGAAAGGCGCCTCTTAGAGAGGAAGCTTCCCAAAGTGCTCTAATCTGTTGATTGCACACATGAGTAGGAATAAGATCTCAGAAACTTAGCTTTCATGGCACGAAAGAAAAAGAACCCCAAAGCTCGAGTCTTGAGTTTGAATTCAATGATAAAGAAAAGGGTTGAGTTCCCTGCCTTGTTACTCTCAATTGAGTGGAATTTTTAGTTGCATCGGGATTGAAAGTTGGAGTATGCGCACTGAGAAAGCAAGTGTTGAATTGAGTCTGCCTTGGCAACTTCGATTTCTTGGGCGAACCTCCCTTTCTTAGCCGATCACTTTCATAGAGAATTCTTAAACTGCTTCCCTCTATTCAAGACCGGAGGATTGGTTCGGTTAAAGTGTCAAGTCATAGAAAGATGTTAGGCCAAAGTTAGTAGGAATGGGCTAACCCAAGCAAAGGTTATGGAATCGTCCCAAAGTTGAAAAACTTGTTGCACCTACGTCGAAAAAGTGCACTTCGAGAGTCATTCAAAAGGGTTGGAAACTTGTTCTACTCAGACTCTATTTATGTATTGTCCCTACGCAACATCCCGTCAAGCCCCTGCAATCTTGATAAGGGAGTTTGCTTCTCCTTTTGTGGAGATGGATTTGTGGGTATTGCTCAGTAGTTTAATCTAGCGAGAGAAAATCTACTTATTTCCAATAGAAAAAGAAAGAAGGGGAACATAACAAAATATTTGCTCTGAGCGCCCAAAATGAGGAGACTCAAAACGATAGATTTCAGCAACGGATTTCGTTAGAGACTTAGTTTTGTACTCTACTAGTCCGTTGCTCTTCTTCAAGGTTAGAGTCTCGGTCCATCTTTCACACTTGTATTGTCTTCTTTTTTTTTATATAATGTATGGTTCGGTCCTTTTCCTATCTAATATAGAAGGTTTCGTCCTCGAAGCCTGGCTGACAACTAGGCTGACCACTAGACATTTTGAATGAGCAAATGACAATCCTTTATTTTTTGTACAGAGAAAGCATCTCACCAAGAGGACTTCCTAGCCCAGTAAACTTGACATTTATAGTTAGCCCGCTCACTCCGATTTATAATAGATGGACACAATCAAAGGACAAGAAGAAGAAATTAGTTTCCCAAAACTAAATAGGGTTTCTTTGTCTATGTCCCATAATCTTTCTATCCCCGAGCGCAATAGCGCTAGATAGAGCTGAATCATATCTAAGTCCACAAATAATGGTGTAAGAAACTAGTTGGCTATTGTACCTTATTTGGCAACTTTTTCTGTCATTCCTGAAAAACCAAACTCTGCATTACGTAAGATTGCCAGAGTAAGATTAATTTTTTGATTTGAAATCAATGCTTATATACCTAGTATTGACCATAATTCACAAGAACATTTTGTAATGTCAGTAAGAGGGGGAAGGGTTAAGGATTTACTCGGTGTGAGATATTACATTGTTCGTGGAACCCTAGATGCGTGTGAGTATAGGATCATCAAACGCTGTTCGCTTAATTTCTATTCTATCTATGGTAATTTCAATCGAGATTATTTAGAGTTTGAGGCTTGTCACGTCAATTTAAGTACTAATAAGAACGGGAGGGCATCTAAGGTATAAAAACCTGTCTAGAAAGAATGTACCAAAATAATACATTAGCCTAAAAGTGCTGTTTTACTTGAATAATATACGAGGATGGACAGCATTTCCACTTATGGAAAGAGGGGAGATTGACGCTAGATTTTAGAAGTGGGACAAAGAGAGGCGTTTTTCAAGTCTCCGTCTTCGATACCTCCTCTCAGGGCACGGAAAGTATATACCAAACCTCCTCTCATGGAAAATATTTCTTTTATCTAGTTCCGTTTACGCATGGAAAAGCCGAGACTTCAATAGGATATTCACTCTCCAAGACAACACCATTTAGTGCGCCTAATCCAAAAAAAAAAGTTGCAATAATATATAAAAAAAATTCGATGAAAAATTGCAACGATGACAATCATGTGAAATGATTGCTACCGTGCAAACCAAATAGAGCTTCTCACTTGGCCTGTTACCTTTTCTATTTGTCCCAAAAGGAGGAGGGACTGCGGCAGCAGTGTGGTTCGAGGTGAGGAATGTTAAATTGCTGATTGAAGAAGTGTGCTAGCGCCCACACTTGAGTGTAACCGATTTCAGCAAAGGCTTGTTATGAACCCATAGGTTGTAAAAAAATGGAAAATGAGAAAGAACCTATCATCCCTCAACCTCTGGTTGTTGTCTTGTGCTAATTGACACAACTCAGCATTCACTTGGCTCCTTTGGACGCCGAGGTCTTGATCATACCCTATCCTGCTTGCAATTTTTGCTATCCCACTGTTTGTGCTCTCAAAAAAATTCCTAAAAAGCTGCAACTATTTCAGATAACCCTTTCATTCCACCAACAGGTGTCTTCCTTTTTTTCCCAGTAATGGTATTTGATGAAGGAGCTGCAGAATGTATTATTCTAGTGCCAGATTATGGAAAATTCAACTCTAAGAATTCCTCATGTGGCACAACATCCTCCTTATCCCCTGTAGCTTCCTCCTCAATGTTGGCCTCCGCATCTTTAGGGGACTCAGCCAACTGGCTGTCCTTCCCAAAAAGAACCATGCTTGAAAGTAGGGAAATGACTTGTTTCTCATGCCCTTTGCAATTGGCACTTTCTACACAATGGATAAATAATTTTTTAAAGCTATATTCATAAAGTAAATCACGAATATAAGGTATAATGTACTATAAAGTGACTAGTGATTGTAGCCTACCCTTACATATATGTATTCCACACTTCATAATTGTCCGTTTTGATCTTTTGTTCACCGCCATCCCACCCAAATCCACTTAGTTTCAGCATATCTTGCATTACATGATGGTATTTCTTCCATATTTATATTTTTGACTAAATGTGTGGAGTTACTCTCAAATCAGTTCCGCGGAATGTTTGTATGATTTTCTTCTCACACACTCTGTAAATTCAGTTTAACCATTGTCATGCTTTAACCTACTATTTGTGAACAACTCCGTCATACAAGCAATGAGGAACTCTTCCTCTTACTTACTCAGAACCTTCGAGACAATTTCATTCCCCTTCGTTGGATAATCATGCACCAAAAACATTTCAATTAAAGGACTGCAGCTACGCATCTAATTTGAAGGAAAAATTTGAAGGCAATGGAAAGACTAAAAAATTTAAAATAACAATAAAAAAACATGATTTTAAATGAAATAACCAACAAAACCCATGGAGTAATCAGTAACACATTTAAACACCAAATTAAAGACAAGATCTGAAAATAAAATCGAATTTAAACATGAAATCTGGTTAAATAGCAACTATGAATGCCAATACAAACACCAAATTAAAGATAGGATGTGAAAATAACATTCAAACACTCAATTTGCAAGCTACTGGTTTGTCACTAATAACCAAAAGTGAAGCTTGACGGTGGTCAATTCATGGTTGGGTTTTACGGAGTGTGTGGGAAGAGAATCATACAAGGATCTCTTGTAACTGATTTGAGAACAACTCTACACCTTGAGTCTAAAATAAAGATGTGGAGGAAACACTATCATGTAGTGCAACATATATGCTGAAACTAAGTGAATTTGGGTGGGATGGCGGTGAGCAATTTATCACAATGGACAATTATGTAGTGTGAGATACCTATGTGAGGTTAGGCTACGGCCACTTTATGGTACTTTATATCTTATTTTCGTGATTTGCACTATAAATATAGCTCTAAATAATTATTTATTCATTGGATAGAGAGTGCCAAATGCAAAGGCATGAGAAACAGCCCTTTTTCTTACTTTCAAACATAGTGAGTTCTTTTTGGGCACAAGGCCAACCCTAAAAGATGCAAAGGCCAACGTAGAGGAGGAGGAAGTTACCGGGCATAGGGAGGATGCCATATAAGTAATTCACTAGGCATATCTCGACATTTCCATGTCTGGCACTGGAGGATTACATTTTGCAACTCCTCCATCAAATACCATTACTAGGAAGAAAAGGGGCAAATCTACTTGCGGAATGAAAGGTCTTATCTAAAATGGCTACAACTTTTGGGAGTAATTTTTAGAGCACAAACAGTAGAATGGTAGAAATTGCAAGTAGGATAGTGGATGATCAAGACCTCACCATCCTAAGGAGGGAAGTGAATGATGAGTTGCAACAACTACCACTGGCCAACAATCAGAAGTTGAGGAGAACTATGATGATGGTGCAAGATGCTGAGCGAGTGAACTTGTTTTTTAGCCTATTAGATGAGGAAAAGGTGAAGGGAGTGTGCTTGTTGTTGCGAGGGTATATTTGAACGTCCGTTGGAAACCACTATTTTTTGAAAAGTTCTCCATACAATTAACTCCTCCACTATTTTTGAATAGGTTGGGAGCACAAACTATTTTTGAAGAATGATAGTTCCTCAATAGCTAAATGTGAGGAAACTGGTTACCTGGTGCATTTTGCTAATGTTTTGTTATGTAAATGATATTTAAATACCACTATGTTTATGTGGTGTATTTCCAAAAGTTTAAGCTGGTAGAAAATGGGCCCACCAATGTATATTAAGCTATCCACCAATTGTTGATTCCTTGCTTCTATCCATTCTCCATTGTGAATGAGAAACCAACATTTCGAGGAATGTTGATTCCTTGCTTCAGTTCATTCTCCATTGTGCTACAATTGTTTATGAATGGTTGAAATGTACAAGTTCTAATTTCTACGTTGCTGTAATTGTTTATGAATGGCTAAAATGTACAGATTCGTTGTTGGTGTACCTAGAGTTGGTTGAATGCTTGGTTATCTTGCAAGAATGAGTACAGATCCCCGAAATTTTGAGGTCATATTTGCTACAAAACTAATCAAAAAGCTTGCATTCTTGAGATATAAGGAAAAGAAACTAGAAAAAATGATTTGACATGGATGCAAATTGTAAATTGCTTTTGTTAGATGTTTTGAAATAACTGACTAGGGGACTTCTTTGAAGATAACGTGTGTTACACTGACTTGGGCTATGGGTGTAGGTATATGTTCAAGTGTCATATTCATCTAATTTTCATATTAAGAACACACAGATACGACAAAATATTTATATTTTTTAATATATATTTTTTATTTATCAGGGTAAATGGTATTTATGAGATTTTATTGAGCATTTCATATATAATACTAGAGTTTATGTAATAATTTAGTTTTATAGTAAACTCGAATTGCTAAATATACTTTTGAGGTGAATGTCTAAAGTAAAAATATCGGATACATATCTTTTATCTTTGTCTGAGTGCCGAGTGTCTAACATGGATATTTTATACATTTAGAAATGTCCATGTAACATAAATGATAACTCATAATTCTTAATACTTAATACTAAACAAAGGAATTTATTGTGGTCTGGACCTTACACCCTATCCACAACTTGCCTTTAGATGGTGACGGTTCACCATCTATGTTACATGAACCAGACTACGAATGTCAGGTGCGGGTATGTGTCTAAGTATCAGGTTTATCAAATTCTCATCCAATGGGCACATGACACAACAAAATATTCATATTTCTTAATATATATATTTTAATTTATAGGGTAAAATAGCGTTTACAAGATTCCATTGGACATTTCATATATAATATCAAAATTTATACATAATTCTATAGTGAACTCGAATGGCTAAATATACTTTCTTAGGGCTCTCGTTTGGTAACGTTTATGTTTTCTATTTTCTGTTTTTGTTTTTAAATTTTTTCTAAACTGTAAACAGTTTTCAAAATTTACAAAATTTTTAAAAACAGAAAAAATATGTTTTCACTTGTTTTGTAAATACGTTTTGATTGTATATTTTTTTTTTCACTATCTCCGACTATTACACCTGGCTATCGCCTTTGACCACCGCCTTCGACTACCGCATTCGGCCAACCCCTCTGGTCACCACCTCCGACCATCGTCTCGGCTTTTACCCACCACATTTGACCACTATCGCTGCTTCTTACTATCTTTCCGGCTAACACCTCCAATCACCATCTCCAACTACTACCTCCGACCACCATCGCTACATCTTGCTATCATCTCCGGCTA
>JAULJZ010045045.1:0-14323 GCA_032270985.1 Heliamphora pulchella
ATAATAATTATTTCGGGATTAAGAGTATAAGCACTCATAATAACCTTGGGGTGTGAATTAATTTATATAGTCAGTATGAAATTAGTTACCTCAATATGGTCTTGCTTAATACACACAAAGTGTACTAGCACAACAAGTCGGAACAATAGACGATACTATTATTTGTTCTCCATAATCAATATAGGCTTATAAAAACTCTATACTACAATCGTACCGATGGTATGTCCAATTTCATTTAAACTGTGAACAAAAAGTTATATTATACAAGAATCTATAATCTGGTCTTCTGTAAGCAAGCCGTACTCTACACATTAGATTAAATATTTTACAGAATAAAGAACATCCATGCATAACATTTAAAGAAATAATATTGCATACATTACTCATTAAGATTCTCATAAAATGTAAAAATAATTTTATTAAAAATAAAATTAAATACTAAAATCAAATAAAATTCATGATTTAAAGTAT
Source organism: Heliamphora pulchella (assembly GCA_032270985.1). Lineage (NCBI taxonomy): Eukaryota > Viridiplantae > Streptophyta > Magnoliopsida > Ericales > Sarraceniaceae > Heliamphora > Heliamphora pulchella. Next base: position 472 of record JAULJZ010045045.1, read on the forward strand.
ACAAACCTGACAAATATGACCTAGGTGTAAGTGCCAATGATACGTTTAGTTCATTAAAAAAGATTCATTTCTCTTAAATGGTGAATTAGATGTATTATTAATTCATTCAGTTATAATGTAGGAGATATTAAAGTAATAATATAATGATCATCCATTAATATACCAGAACAGAAAAACCGTTTATTATCCTTAATAACTACAGAGTTATTAAAATAAACTAAATATTCGTCTTTAACCGATCTAGAAACAGAAATTAAATTCCTTCTAATGGAAGATACATAAAAAAAATCTTTTAATATTAAAACTCGATCTCTACTAAAACTAATAGTGACATCTCCCACTGCAACTACTTTTACTCTTGTATTATTGCCTATATGTAGGTAAATCTCTCTATCACTAAATTGTTAGATTCTCTGGAATCTCTGCAAAGAATTGTAGTCATTATTAGTGACTCCTGTATCTACACACCAGGTACTGGTAGATAACATTGGTAAATATATTTCCACAACTAATGCATAGAAATTACTTTTGTTGTTGTAGTTTTTATGATAAATTGGGTATTGCTTTTTTTAGTGCTCTGTCTGGTTGTAGTGAAAGCATTGCCCTTAGGCTTTTCCATACCAGTTCGTGACGCACTAACTGCCTTGGAAACCTTGCCACCCTATTTTTTAACATTCTTCTTCTTCTTCTTCTTCCCTTTTGGTTTAGAGGAAGAACTTTTTTCAGAAACAAACACATTTCCTGACTTTCTAAGAACACTTTTGGCAGTTAAAACAATATCTAAATTTCTTTTCCAGTCAATATAATTTGGACCCATAAGATTGTTTTCTTTGAGTATAGGCACGAGTAGATTGAAAGTTATTTTAATCTTGAGAATCACATAATTAAAAATTATTAATTATGATGTGTAAAATTTTAAATTTTATTTTAAAATCGGTTCCATATACCATTTAAAAAAAGTTCGCCAGTAATTTGGTACACCGTGAATAGCATGCCTTGATGAGAAGAACGTCTACTATTTATCATTTGTTCAGACATGTCAATTTCTATTAATTTTACTATTTAAGCAATAGATCTTATCAAGTAAAATTAAATAGCTGACGTAGTTTCGCTCTTATAAATAATAGCAATGACTCAGCTGGAGATGATACTATTATTTATAGTTAAGTGTAAACCATCACTTAATCTTGAATCAATTGCTTCGCAACGAGCCCTTCAAATAGAGAAGTGATTCACATTAACAATTGTCCAGAATTATTCCTAAATGGAGAAGTGATTCACACTAACAATTGTCCAGAATTATCTCTAAAGGAGGTTCGTACTGATGATCTCGTAATTAATTTCGTCCGACGGAGACTGCGAGATTTCTTTATAGATAAATTTTCTCACTCACTTAGTTTTTAAAATTTTTTTTAAGGTTATAAAATATCTTTAATTAAAATAAATTTATAATTTTCGAAGCCACACGTTACAAAAGATTCTAATTTTTAAACCATCTTCACGTATTTTTGTGTAACAAATAAAATTTCTAAATTCTATTTATTTTAAAAATTAATTTTAAATAAAAATCAAGAATTCAATTTTATTTTTCCGTTACACATATTTTGAAAAAAATAATTTATTAAAATTAAACTCCTTTTAATTAATTCAAAAAATTTTACAATTAACCGTCACGTTTTTTTTTTCAAGATATCCGATAATTTAAAAAAATCATCTTTAAACATATTGTAATGTAACAAAATAAAATTTCAAAAAAAATTTAAAGAAAAAATTAATTTTAATTAAAGAAATTTTTATTTTATTTTTCTATTATCAAAAAAATTAATTTCAAATTAACAGAGTTAATTGAAAATGAACAGAATAAATAAACTGAAATAAAAGCATTCACGCATTTAAACAAATAAATATATTAATGCATTAAATCCTGATTTTTATGGTCGATTTATAACTTTTTAGTTAAAGAGTTTCTGTTCATCTAGAAAACCTATAATCTTGTTAGAATTATAATTCTAGTTAGCAAATTCTGTCAGAACTTTGTAGCAAACCAGAAACCTTGTAATGCTTAGCTTCTGCAAATCACAGTCCCACTAAAACACTACTGCAGCCACCGCTTGGCCACGCACCACCGCTGCCCAACATGAAGTGGCAGATCGGCGTTGCCTCTATCCCCAAATAAAATGTCCTATGAATAGCTTGCTGAGTTGCGTAAATGTGTTGATTGATTCGGGCTTGAGGCAGCTGAACCAGATGCGGGCTGATCCTTCTGGGGTAGTCGGGAATGCTCGGCACATAATCTCATTAGGGATCGCATGGAGATGCATGAAAGCCTTGTAAGTTTCCAAGTGGTCCAAGGGGTCTTTTGTCCCATCGAAGGCTTCTATCTAGGGCATCTTAAACTGCGACGATAGGGGTTCCATCATTATTACGGGCGAGAATGGGAGGTCGATTCTCTATAGAAGTTCATCCACACCGCCGGTCATCTTGCCTTTTACTGCCTCCATGACGGTTTGGAGCTGCTCCCTTATTCGCCTCATTTTAAGCTCGATTGTGGCAGAGACCTCGAATCTAATGACTTTCAACCACTTCTCGGTCATGGTGGTTGTTGACATTTCCTCTGACCCCTGGTCCTTGGCAAGGGGGAACATCATCATTGGTGGGATCGGGTTGGCTCAATACCCCGTGGTTTGGGGGCACGAGATTAGCTCCTCCAACATTAGGCAGGCTGGCATGGATCGGTGGGGGCTCCACCGTTTGGGCCTTGAATCGCTGGTGGAGGGCATGTGTCTACTGGGCCAGTTCTTGAACCATGTGAGTCAAGTCAGCCAGCTGCTGATCAATGCGTGCGTTGGCAGCACCTTCCACCATGAGTGAGCGCTATCGATTGTTATCGGAGGTCAAGGCTCTTGTTTCCACCATCTAGTGTGTAGGAGAACAGTTTTCCATATACAGCACCAAATTCTCTCTAAGCTTTGTCTGATCGGACCTGAAATATAGAAGCCAAAAGTAACACCGGTGGGATGTTGGCCGAATACCCTCCGATGCTTAAGTCAGACTCTATAGGCAATAAGTGACTAAGATGTAAAGATCAATTTTCTCATACCTGGCATTAGAGATGTTTATCTTGATTTATAGGAGAGTTGTGCAATGATTGAACTAAATCCCACAAATCACGTTCGAGAGATTACCTTAAATCTCGAAGTATCCGCGCTACCAGGTAAAGGCGGGAGCAGGGCCTGAGTTATCTGAGGAAATCGTGGGGTGATAGCTAAGGGTTCGACCTACCCTTCACTCGGTCATCTCTGAACACTCGGTCTGACAACCAAGTGCTCGACCATGGTAGACCGAGTGCATACCCTTGCGCTCGGTCCGCCTTATTGGGTGGTCGGGTATTTGGTTAAGGTTACCCGATCCTATCACTTTTTATAGTGAGTTTGTGTGTCTAAATGATTCTACATGTATAAATATTTTAATGGTACTTTTACGGTCTCTATTGATTTCTTCACTTTGAATGATATTCTACCTCCATTTATGTAGAGTAACAAAAAAATTAAGTCTACCCATTAAAGAAAATCACACAAGAATATATTGTGTTCTAATTTCAAACTCAAGAGAAAATATATTAGACCCAAAAAAATTATAAAATAATTATTTGCAACAAAATAAAATTCAAAAGAAAATTTGGATTTTAAAATACTTTTTAGTGAGAGTTGAGATAACTAAGAGAAAATCATTTCATTACAACATAATATGTATTAAAAGATTTATGAAAAAAATTATACCTATAAGAATCAATAAGGATTTAATCAGTTACTAATTTTTTTCGCCTCCCTCGAGCCAAATTTCTAATTCCGCACCTAGCTCTCGTCACATAACTCCCTCACGGTGTGGAATATTTAGCCTTTTTATTGTCTTTTAATAAAAAAACAATTATGTTAGTTCAAACGATAATGTTTTTGAGATTTTTTTATTATAAGAAATTAGAAAAGTAAAAAAAATTAACGAAAAAATAAAAAAAAAATTAGATCAGACAAGAAAAAGCCACTTTAAGGCTTTTATGTGGCTTTTTTCGTTTTTAGTGAATTGTTTTTAATTTTTTTCAAAATGGTTATACTTTTAAATTTGTTTTATCATGATGAATGAAGAAAATAAAAAAAATAGTCCAAAAATTAAAAAAAGTTCATAAAAGACAAAAAACAAGCCAAAAAAAGATACTAGAAAAACTAAACCAAACAGAGCGTTGTTCAAAATTGAATAATATACTTCAAAGTGTTAGGGTCCATCCTACTAAGGTGTGATCCGGTTACAAACTTTATAGAAACTATTTGTTTTTAAAAAGCTTGTTTTTAGAATTCTTCGGTTTTGGAAATAGCCTAAAGGTAGCATTCCATATAAACCCACCAAAAGAGATTTTCCGTGGATGAACATGAACCAAAATAGGGGAATTGGGATTCTGACCGTGGATGTCTATATATTGCATTTAGAGGTGCACCGAGATGAATCTTCTGCAGTGGCGTGCGGTTACGAAAGCCGATGGAAGAATAGCGTAGTTTTTGCATCCATTAGATGGTAAATGAAACCCAATTATTGTGAAATTTTGTGGTGTATTCTCAGTACTTGGTTCTTGCTATTTATCAATGTTGATCATTAACCGATGAAATCTAAATTTGTTTTTGGTTATTTAGCTGGAATTTATCTTACGATAAAAATATTTAATATTATTATTATTCCGAGAATATTATTCTTGATATTGTTATCTTTTAGGTATGCCTAAAGAGTAAACTATGTAAACTCATTATTTTGACATAGTAAAAATTTGGAATCGAATTTCGGTCTTGTGATTTTTTCCCTTAAATGTTTCTCACATAAAAATGGTGTCTTGCAATTTATTTGATATTATGCTGCTATTGTTGATCCCAATGTAATCAAGCACAAAGGAGGAAAAAATATTTATTCTACTTTAGATTATTTAATTAGTTTTTCCCAACAATGATATTAGAGTTCGGTTCAGTTACGGTCTAGGAATATTCTATGTTTTTGTACCTATTTAGAATGAAAGAATCATTTGGCGTTATGATTAAATTTAATTTAGGAAACTACTCGATATGGAAATCACATATGAAAGATGTCTTTTATACCAATGACCCATACCTACCGATTGAAGGTGATAGGAATAGGACAGAAAAAACTACTAATGATGAATGGAAGGTTATAAATACGAAAACGATAGCTTAAGTTCGTACTTAGGTGGATTAGAGTATTTTTCATCATGTAGCTCAAGAAACTAACACCATGTATTGTGGAAGAAACTAAACTTAATGTACGAGAGGAAGGCTGCCAAGAATAAAGCATCCTTGAGCAGATGATTGGCGAATCTAAAATACAAAGACAGTCGAAGTGTAGCCAGACACCTAAGTGATTTTCAGCAGTTAATCAAATAGTTCACTACCATGAAGATGGTTCTGGATGACGAGTTGTAGTCCCTACTTCTATTGAGTTCCTTGTCAGACCGTTAGAAAACATTTGTTGTGACAATAAGTAATTCAGCACCAAACGACGAAGTCACTATTTATATGGTGAAGGACAACATGCTTAATGAAGAAGTAAGGCGGAAGGAGAATGGGATCACAACCCATGCTGAGTCACATGTCTTGGTCACAAACAAGAGGGGGAGGAGTACAAATAGAAAATCGTTTGACAACGACAGATCAAGAAGTAAATCAATAGGGAAATCTTAGTCCAAGAAGGAGATTGATTGTTATTATTGTGACAAAATAGGACATATGAAAAAGGAATGTAGAAAACTGAAAAAGGATCAGAAACAGGACAAGTCTAACAACAAGAAAGAGCAAAAAGGCACAGTTGCAGCAACTTTAGATGAGGGGAGGTCGTCATTGTTTTTTATAACAGGTTTATTAGGATCACTAGACAGAACTCCAGTTTGGTGATTAATTTTTGTGCTTTCTTTTGTGTCACTGCACATAAGGAATACTTCATGACTTATATACCCCGCGATTTTGGTCACGTCAAAATGGGTAATGATGGTATGCCTGACATAGTGGAAACGGGAGATGCTAGTCTAGAGACCACCACAGGCTGCAAAATGGTACTTAAGGATGTCACACACGTGCCAAATATTAGGTTTAATCTCATATCCACTAGTTAACTGATGATGAAAGTTACAAGTGCTAGAGTTGGTATACTGAAAACTATACTTTTAATATTTAATTTTATTTTAATAAAACTAATTATTCATTTTATGAGAATATTAATGAGCAATGTATGTATATCATTTCTTTATTATGCATGGATATCCAATATTCTGTATAGTATTTAATCTGGTGTGGAGAGTGCGGTTTACACACAAAAGATCAGATTTTAGACTCTTGCAGAATATAAGTTTTATGTTCACAATTTAGATGAAAATAGACATGCCATCAGTACCACTATAGCACAGAGTTTTAGTAGGCCTGTCTTGATTATGGAAAATAGATAATAGTATCGTCTATTGTTCCGAGTCTTTATATTAGTACACTTTGTGTGTATTGAACGGGACACATTGGGGTAATTAATTTTATACTGACTATATAAATAAATTTACATCCCAAGGTTATTATGAATAATACTTATCTTCTTAATACTGAAATAATTATTAATTTTCATATATTTAATATTCGTTGTTTTGATTCATTAGAGGGTGCGATCTTATGTGGGTCTATATTTTCGGTGAGTTAGATAACGGTATTATTTATATGGTGAATATTAATTATTGACGAAATTCATGTCTCGAATGATTGGGATTGACCTTACCCATTTAAAGAAGCGTATAAGTTTTGACCGAGCCAAACCCTACAGGTGATATGATTATTTGGCGGTCAAATAAGTTAAGAGGAAGGGTATAAGAAATTAAAGATGCCGATTAAATTAAATTTAATTAGCGGGTATCGGGAATCTTAATGTGGGGAGAAATGATAAGTATTTAATAACACGAGCTCAATGCAAGTTGGTCTTGATATTATGGGTTAGAGTGTAATTATAATTTTTTAGTGGTGTGAACTGTAATTCAGTGTTTTATGAAAATTACAGAAATCGTTGCTAGTTTTCCATAATTGCAGATACCGTTATGAGGTTTGCTTAATTGCGAAACCCGCTGATACGTGGCTATGTTTCACTAGAAGTCTTACTCATAATTACTCCACAAGTATCTGTTGTAGCCTCTATAAATATGCGAGTAGGGTGAACCAGTTTAATAACTTGTCTTTAAGACTAAAACTGTCTAGGTTCTGCCGGCACGAGTTCTCGATAGTCCGTAGCCCACACTACGTTTGAGAATCACATAAGAGAATACAGTAGAAGGTCCGATGGGAGCTTCAACTCGGGAACAAACTCGTAGTTGAAGATTTGACCGGTAAAAAGGTATTTTTCTAAATTAAATTTGGTTGCACGAGTTTTATTATGATCGTTCAACGTCAAAAATTTTATCTGGAGCCCATTTCGGCATTTGCCTGTTTAATTAATTTTTATAAAAAATCGTTTTAAAAAATAATGATCTTGACAGTTTTGCCTCTAACAATTGGTATTAGAGCTGTTTTGTTCTTTGTTTATGGTTATTGGGGCCGTGTAGTTTTGAAACTGTGCTAACTATTGTTTTGTAGGCGTTATAATCCCGATTTTATGATCATTATTTATTTTTCATGTTTGATTGAATGGTGTGAATGATGATTATTTTTTTAATCTCGGGGGTTGACCGTGATAGATCGAATGTGAACTTTCGGGACATAGAATCAATGTAATTGCTAGTTATTTATTTTTAAATATTTGTTTTGATTATTTAAGAACATGTTGAATATATCCAAGAACACGAAGAACGGCGGCGGCACCGGCAGTGGTTTTGGATTATTACTGGCCACGGATCACGAAATGTTTTTTAATGATTTTAAACTTTTTTTTCGATAAGTTTTTTGCAGTATTTATATATAAAAAATAGTAGCAAAAACATGTTAAAAACAGCAAGGAAAAATCATCAAAACAGCCCACCACCGGTTGGTTTGTCAGCGGTCCTTTAAGGCTATTTTCGAGATTTTTCGAAACTATTTTTGAGGCGTTCTTCGAAGAATCAAGTGACTGGATATTTGAGTAATTTTTTTAGAAAAAACCAGCACAAGGAAAAGCTCAAACAGGGCATTGAAGTTGGTGGCGGCGCACAGGGGCGGCGACAGCGTGTTCGGGCAATTGTTTTGGCCTTTTTTTGGGCTATTTTTGAGAATATTTTTTGACAAAAGAATCCCATAATTTGAGAGTTTTCTAACAATATAAAGAACGTCGAAAACATAGTTCAAATGAGGCTGGAACGAACTTGGAAAGTTGGAAGTTCCAAGCAGTGACAACAGATTTGGGCAGTTTTTTTGGTAGTTTTTTGGGCTATTTTCGAGTAGATTTTTTGACAAACAAATCTTATTTTTTGAGAGCTTTCTTTTGGTATAAAAATCACCAAAAACGGTGCTCGGATAAGATGGTAAAAGCCACCTGAAGTAGGGGGCCAAGGGCGGTGCCGGCAGAGAAGTGGTGGCCAGTAGTTTTTTCTCTCTCCCGGGGCCATTTTGTTTTGCTATTCTGATATATACGAGACTGATATGATATATTCTGATATATCAAAGTGTATCGGAGACTCCTGATACAATCAGGTCACAAAATCAGAGGCAAACAAGGATTGATACAGCTTATTCTCATTGGGAGACTGAAACGTCTTAGTGTTTCACTTGAATAATAAAATTGAGATATATGCATCATATTTATATATATATATATATATATATAAGCTGTGTGGATGATTGCATATCTGTTTTATTTATCCTGTTAATTTAATTAATTCAAACATTCGATTTTAATTAAAATATTTTATAATGAAAAATAAAATTAATTTTTTTTAATTAATTCATTTTAATTAAATGGTAAAATTTTAGATATTTTATTTTTTTTACAAAATATCACGTTTAAGATGATTTTTAAAAAAATCGGATATCTTGAAAAAAACGTGAGAATTATTTTTAATTTTTGAATTAATTAAATAAATAAAATATTTAATCGAAATAAATTATTTTTTTCGAAAGATGTGGAACAGAAAATAAAATAAATAAATGACTTTAATTAATACATTAGCTAAGAAGCTAAAGGAAAAACTGTGCATTTATTAAATTTTATTTATTATGCATTTAAACATGAAAAAATAGTTTGGCGAACCAGAATCTTTGAAATCATGTACATGAAAAGATATTTGATTCTTTCGAATCGTGTGATTTTTGAAATTAATAAATTTATTTTAATTAAATAAATTTTTATAACCCTCAAAAATAATTTAAAAATCTAAGTAGAAGAGAAAATTTATTCACAAATAAATTTTGCGATCTCCATTACCAGTTTGTAAGCGATGCAATTAAACCCTACGTGTTAGCAGTAAGACTTTCCTCCCCATCGGACAAATTAATTACGGTATTGCTAGTACAAACCTCCTTTAGAGATAATGCTAGATAATTGTTAGTGTGGATCACTTTTCTATCTAAATGGTTCATTGCGAAACGATTGATTTGGGATTAGGTGATGGTTAACATTTAGCTGTATATAATAATATCCTCTCTATCTGAGTCATTGCTATTATATACTGGACCGAAACTATGTCAGCTATTTAATTTTATTTGGCAAGATCTGTTGCATAGATAGTAAAATTAATAGGAATTGGCTTGTCTGGTTTTATGAAGTATAGTAGACGTCCTTCTATCGAGGCATGCTCTTCTCACGTTACCAGCCTGCTGGCGAATTTTTTTTAAAATGATAGAGGGAACCAAATTAAAATAAATTTAAAGTTTTGCTCATAATAATTAACGGTATTTTAATTATGTGATTCTCATGATTCAAATGATTTTTAACCCACTCGCTTTAATACTTAAAGAAAACAAACTTATGGGACCGAATTTTATTGACTGGAAATGTAACTTGAATGTAACTTTGACTACCAAGGGTATTCCTTCAATACCAGGAAATATGTTCGTTTAAGAAAAAAGGTTCTTCCTCTGGGCCGAAAGGCATGAAAAAGAAAAATATTCTGAAACAAGGAGACACAGTTTTCAAGATAGTTAGTGGGTCACAGACTGGTGTGAAATAGTCGTAAGACAATATTTTCATTTCAACCAGACATGACACTGAAAAAAGCTATATCCAGTATTTATTAGAAGGTAGAACAATAAGAGTAATTTCTGTTCATTGGTTGTAGCAACATGTTTAGCAGTGTTATCTACCAGTACCTGGTGTGTAGATATGTGAGCCACTAATCATGTTTACAATTCTTTACAGGGGTTCTAGGAAACCCGACAATTTATTGATGAGGAAATTTACCTGCATATGAGTAATAATACAAAGTTAACAGCAGTTGCAGTAGGAGATGCCACTCTCAGTTTTAGTGGAGATACGATTTTAATATTGAGAGATTGTCTTTATGTACCTTTTATCAGAAGGAACTTAGTTTTCATTTCTAGATTAGATAAAGACGGATATTTGATTTATTTTAATAACTCTGTGGTTATTAAGGATAATAAACGAGTTTTCTGTTCTGGTACATTGGTGGATGATCTTTATATTATTACTCCAATCTCTCCTATACTACAACTAACTGAAATGAATAACACATCTAATTTACCATATAATAGAAAGTTTCCTTCTTTAATGAACCAAACATTTCTTTGGCACTTACGTTTGGGTTATATTAATTTAAAAAGGATAAATAGACTGGTAGCAGATGGATCTTTGAGTTCATTAGAAGTGGAGGCACTTTCAGTCTGTGAATCTTGTTTAGAGGGTAAGATGATCAAGAGGTCATTTTCGGCCAAAGAATATAGAGCTAAAGAATCGTTGGAGCAGATTCATTATGATGTGTGTGGTCCTATGACAATCCGGGTTAGAGGTGATTTTTGTACTTCATCAGTTTCATTGATGACTACTCAAGATATTGATACATTTACCTGATACACCGTAAGTCTGAATACTTTGAGAAATTTAAAGAATTCAAGGTAGAGGCAGAGAAGCGTCTAGATAAAAGTATCAAATCACTACGATCCAACCGTAGTGGAGAATACCTCTTTGGAGAGTTTAAGGATTACCTGTCATCAAAGGGGATTACATCCTAGTTGACTGCACCTGGCACACTCCGCAGTAGAACGGTGTAGCAGAAAGAAGGAATAGAACTCTTATGGAGATAGTAAGGTCCATGATGAGTTATTTAGGTTTACTTAATTCTTTTCGGGGATTCGATTTAGAGATAGCGACTTACATTCTGAACTTGGTACCTTATAAGTCAGTCCTTTCTACTCCCACAGAATTGTGGACCGGGCGTAAGACTAGTTTGAAACACATTCGGATTTGGGGATGTCCAGCACACGTGCTGAAAGGGAACGCGGGTAAGTTGGAATCGAAAATAGAAGTCTGTTTCTTTGTGGAGTATCCCAAGGGAACAAAGGGTGGCTTATTTTATAATCCTAAGGATCAAAAGGTCATTGTTAGCACCAATGCCCGATTCTTGGAAGATGATTATATTACGGATCACAATCCCAAAAGCAATATTATTCTAAAAGAATTGAGAGAAAATACCAATAGAATGGAAGAGGAACCACAAGTCACTGATATTCCATTACCTCGTCGTAGCGGGAGGATTATCGGTACAGGTGCAAGTCAAGAACAGGATGCTAATGCACAAGGTTCAGATTCTACACAGCGTGTTACTACTAGTACATAGAAATAGGCTGTGCCTCGTCGTAGTGGGAGAGTTGTTCATCAACCTGATCGGTATATGTTCTTGGGAGTGTCTTTTGACAGAATCCTGATAGAACTAGATACCGAGCCCTGTAACGACAATAAAGCATGCCAGGATAAAGATAAAGATACAGATTTTTGGCAAAGGGCTATGAATTCAGAGATAGAATCTATGTATTCCAATCAGGGCTAGGAACTTGTAGAACCACCCAAAAGGATAAAACTCATTGAATGTAAGTGGATCTACAACAGAAAGAGAGGAGCAGATGGGAAGGTTGAAACCTTCAAAGCTAAGCTTATTGCTAAAGGGTTCACTCAGAAAGAAGGGATCGATTATGAGGAAATCTTTTCGTCGGTAGCCATGCTTAAGTCTATCCAGATTCTCTTATCCATTGTCACACATCTCGACTACAAAATCTGACAAATGAATGTTAAGACAGCTTTTCTTAATAGATGTCTTGATGAGTGTATCTATATGATACAAGCAGATGGATTCATTACAAAGGGCCAAGAACACATGTTGTGTAAGCTTAAGAGGTTCATTTATGGACTTAAGCAGGCATCAAGGTCTCCGAACACTCATTTTGCTCAAGCCATAAAGTCTTATGATTTTGATCAGAGTCTGGATGAATCCTGTGTGTACAAAAAGCGTGACGGAAGCATGGTGATTTTTTTAATACTTTATGTGGACGATATCTTGCTCATCGGAAACGATTGGGGGCATTATCTATGGTTAAAGTATGGTTATCTGGATAATTCGATATGAAAGAGTTGGGAGAAGCTAGTCACATCTTTGGGATCAAGCTTATGCAAGATCAGAAACAAAAGATGTTGGGCTTATCAGAAGCAAAGTATATTGATGATATCCTTGCTTGTTTTGGCATGCCGGATTCCAAGAAAGAGTTTCTCCCTTTCAGGTATGGAATTACTCTATCCAAGGATCAGTATCCTAAGACACCTGATGAGATTGAGAAGATGAAGGCAGTTCCTTATGCTTCAATAGAAGGAAGCCTCATGTATGCTATGCATTGCACTAAACCCGACATCTGCTTTGCCGTTGATATGGTTAGCAGATACTAGTCTAACCCAGGACAGGAGCATTGGACTACGGTAAATAATATAATCAAGTACCTGAAAAGTACTAAGGATTATATGTTGGTTTACCAGGGAGATAGTCTAGTACCTTTAGGGTACACAGACTCAGATTTTCAGTCTAACAGGAATTCCCTTAAGTCTACCTCAGGATATGTGTTTACCTTAGGTGGTGGAGCTATAAGTTGAAGGAGTATCAAGTAGTCCTGCATTGCTGATTCCACCATGGAGGCCGAGTACGTGGCAGCTTCTAAAGCAGCCAAGGAGGCCGTTTGGCTTAGGAACATCTTGTTGGAGCTAGAGGTGGTACTTTTAGTTCAGTCGACTATTACACTATATTGTGACAATAGTGGAGCGGTTGCAAACATGAAGAAGCCAAGAGTCCATAAGAAATGCAAGTACATTGAGTGTAAGTATCACTTGATACGAGAAATTGTACAAAAAGGTGATGTTGCTGTGATCAAAATTGCATTAGGAGACAATCTTGCAGATCATTTTAGAAAGAGCTTACCGACTAAGATTTTTGATAGTCGTGTAGAGGACATGGGAGTTAGATATATGGCATCATAATTTTGAGTATAAGTGGGAGATTGTTATGATTAGTATAGTAAAAATCATGTTTTTAGTATTTAATTTTATTTCAATAAAATTAATTTTATATTTTATGAGAATCGTAATGAACAAAGTATGTATATATCATTTCTTTGTTATGCATGGATGTTTAATATTTTGTATAGTATTTAATCTGGTGTGTAGAGTACGGCTTACACAAAGAAGATCAGATTTTTAGGTTATTGCAGAATATAAGTTTTATATTCACAGTTTAGATGAAAATAGACATACCATCGGTACGACTGTAACACAGAATTTTAGTAGGCCTGCCTTGGTTACGGGGAACAGATAATAGCGTCGTCTATTATTTCGACTCTCTGTACTAGTACACTTTGTGTGTATTGAACGGGAC
>JAULJZ010045056.1:0-14323 GCA_032270985.1 Heliamphora pulchella
TATGGGTCAGAGTGCAATTATAGTTCTTTAGTGGTGTGAACTGTAATTCAGTATTTTATGAAAATTACAGAAATCGCAGCTAGTTTTCCATAATTGCAGATACCACTATGAGGTTTGCTTAATTACAGAAATCGCTGATAGGTATTTGTGTTCCACTGGAAGTCTTACTCATAATTACTCCCCAGGTCTCTACTGTAGCCCTATAAATTTACGGGTGGGCTGAACTAGTTTCATACCTTGTCTTCTAATACTAAAGGTTTCTGGGTTCTGCCGGTATGAGTTCTCGATAGTCCGTAGCTCACACTACATTCGAGAATCACGTAAAGGGAATACAGTAGAAGATCTGACAGGAGCTTCAACTCGGAATCAAATCGTAGTTGAAGAATCAACTGACAAAAAGTATTCTTCTAAATTAACTTTGGTTGCACGAGTTTTATTTTGATCGTTCATCATCAAAAATTTTTATCTGGAGCTCGTTTTGGCATTTGCCTGTCCAGTTAATTTTTTTTACCGAAAATCATTTGCAAAAACAAAGATCTTGGCAGTATTTCTTCCAACAATCGGTATCAGAGACGTTTTGTTTTTTGTTTGTTATTTATCGGGGCTGGGTACTTTTTAGAACTATTGCTAATTTCATTTTGCAGGCATTCTAATCCCGATTTTATAATCATCATTATTTTCATGTTTGATTGAATGCATGGATGATGATTTAATTTTTTAACCACGAGAGTTCATCATGGTAGATTCATTGTGAACTCTACGGAGGCATAAGATCAATGTAAAATATAATTATTTTTTTTGATTTTAAGTTTTTTTTTTTTTTTATGTAATAAACAAAACAAAAGAAACAAGAAGAACACACGGCGGCAACACATTGATGCTTGGGAATTTTCATGATAATTCATGGCTTGATCTTGGGATTTAGGATTCATGGATGTGCATTAAATGAACACTATATCGGTAAAAAACCAAACGCATCCTAAGGCTGCAGCGACTTTGAAGCAGCAAGCGACTGTTTTCCAAAAGCAAGCGACGGTTTTACAAAAAGCACAAAACACTGCGGCGCAATTCTTGACACAGCAGCGGTTGGCTGCTGTTTTTCCAATGCACAGCAGTTTTTTTTTTCAAGCAATGAAGTGGTTCTTTTGAAAGAGAAACGGTTTTCCAGAACATTGTTTTGGTGAAAATTCAATCAACACACATGGATTTTCAATAAACAGCAGCGCCGCAAACCCAAAACCACAGCTGTGTGTTTCAACAGTTCTAGCGGCACAAGGCAAGGGGCGTACGTGAGGGCACGACGATGTGGTGTGTGTGCGGTGGCCAGCGGGGGTGCTGGTCGCTAGGGGCTATTTTGGCTCGATTTTTCTGATATATATTGATCGAGGAATATTGTATATGTATAACACTGCGTATCAAGAAATTCTGATGCAATCGGGATACAGGAAGCTGATTCAGAAAAGGATTGAATAATTTCAACTTATCTTCAACAGAATACTGAAACTCTTTAGAGTTTCAGATAGATCATAAAATCGAGATATATTTATTATATCTTGCATTTAATTTATTTTTTTATATTAACCGCATGAATGATAAATATCTATTTTATTTATTTTGTTAATTTAATTAATTCAAAAATTTGATTTTAATTAAAATATTTTGTAATGAAAAATAAAATTAAATCTTTTTAATTAATTAATTAAATAGAAAAATTTTAGATATTTTATTTTTTACAAAATATCACGTTTTAAGATGATTTTTTTTAAATTGCATATCTTAGAAAAACGTGAAAATTAATTCTGAATTTTAAATTAATAAAATAAAAAATGTTTAATCGAAATAAATTATTATTTTTTAAAAAAATATGAAACAAAAAATAAAATAAATAAATACCTTTACTCACTACTTTAGCTAAAAAGCTGGAGAAAAAACTGTGTATTTATTAAATTTTATTTGTTACGCATTTAAACACGAAAAGATGGTTTGATAAACCAGAATCTTTGAAATTGTATACACGGGAAGATGTTTGATTCTTTTAAATCGTGTGACATTCGAAATTAATAAATTTAATATAATTAAACGGATTTTTATAATCGTCAAAAATATTTTTAAAATTCTAAGTGGGAGAGAAAATTTATTCACAGATAAATTCCACGATCTCCATCACCAGTTTGTAGGCGATGCAATTAAATCCTGCTTGTCGGCAGTAAGGCTTTTCTCCCCAACGGACAGATTAATTGCGGTATTGTCAGTACAAAATTCTTTTAGGAATAATTTTAGATAATTGTTAGTGTGGATCACTTTTTCAACTAAAGAGTTCATTGCGAAGGGATTAATTTGAAATTATGTGATGGTTAACACTTAGCTGTATATAATAGCATACTCTCCAACTGAGTCACTGCTATTATATACTGGATCGAAACTATGCCAGCTATTTAATTTTACTTGGCATGGTCAGTTACCTAGATAGTAAAATTAAAAGGAATTGGCCTGTCTGGTCTTATGAAGGATAGTAGATGTCCTCCCAACGAGGCATGCTATTCTCAGGTTACCAGCCTGTTGGTGAATTAATTTTAAAATGGTAGAGGAAACTAAATTAAAATAAATTCAAAGTTTTACTCATCATAATTAACGGTATTTTAATTATGTGGTTCTCAGAATTAAAATGGCTTTCAACCCACTAGGTTTCATTCTCAAATATAACAAACTTACGGGACCAAATTATGTTAACTGAAAACGAAACTTGGACATTGTATTAACTGCTGAGGATTACAAGTTTGTGTTGACAGAGATATGTTCACCAATACTTGATGAGGGGGCTACCAATAGGAAAACCCAAGCCCATCAGAAGTGACAGAAAGCTTATCAGATGGCTCGTTGTTACATTTTGACTTTAATGTCAAATATTTTGCAGCATCAACATCTGTCTATGCCCAGTGCCTATGACATGATGATGAACCTCAAAGAAATATTTAGGGATCAAAATCGTGCTGCTAGGCAGGTGGCCATAAGAACTCTAACGAATGCAAATATGGCAGAAGGTACACCAGTTAGGGATCATGTTCTAAAGATGATTAGTCTTCTGAATGAACTGGAGATCCTTGAAGCTAAAATTGATGGAAAAACCTAGGTCGATATCATACTCCAGTCACTGCCTAAAAGTTTAAAATAGTTCTGCCTGAACTATTCTATGAATAAGCTCAGCTGCACACTGGCAGAACTTTTTAAGGAATTTCAAGCAGCCGAGGGTGTTCTTAGGAAGTCAGATTCTGTGAATGTGGCTGAGAAATGTTCTTCCTCTAAGCCGAAAGGTAAGAAGAAGAAAAAAGTTCAGACACAGGGAAACACAAATCTAAAAGCAGTTAAGGGACTAAAAGCTGGTGTGAAGAAGCCGAGAGACAAGTGCTATCATTGTAACCAGTTTGGCATTGAAAAAAGCAGTGTCTGATTTTTCTCAAAAGGAAGAACAAACAGGGTAATTTTTGTTCACTGGTTGTGAAAATATGTTTAGCGGTGTTATCTACCAGTACCTAGTGTGTAGATACGAGAGCCACTAATCATATCTGCAATTCATTGCCGGAGTTCTACGAAACCCGACAACTTAGCGATGGAGAGATTTACCTGCATATGGGCAATAATACAAAGGTAATAACAGTTGCAGTAGGAGATGTCACTCTCAGTTTTAGTAGAGATAGGATACTACTTCTAAAAGATTGTCTGTATGTACCTTCGATTAGAAAAAATTTAATTTCAGTCTCGAGTTTAACAAAAGACAAATATTCTGTTCATTTTGGTAACTCTATCGTTGTGAAGAAAAATAAATATTTTATTTATTCTGGTACATTGGTGGATAATCTGTATGTTGTATCTCTTATCTCTCTTACACTACAATTAACTGAAATGAATAACACATCTATTTTACCATATAAGAGAAAATTTCATTTTTTAATGAACTAAACGTTTCTTTAGCACTAACCCTTGGGTCATATTAATCTAAAAAGGATAAATAGATTGGTAGCAGATGGACTTTTGTGTTCATTGGAAGTGATGGCACTTCCAGTCTGTGAATCTCGCTTAGAAGGTAAAATGATCAAGATACCCTTTTGTGGTGACGGAATTTTGGAGTTTTTTAAAAATGCTCAAAAATAAGGAAATTCAAAGATGTTTAGAAAATATTTTAACACCTTGAAAATCAAATTTTGAAAATTTTTTTTTGTTGAAAATAGAGTCGCCACTTAGTTTTTGAGAAAAACTAAAAAACTAAAAATGGCTACTGATCTGTAAAACGTTAACCTGAGAAAGAGGGCTCGAGGGCTAAGGTACGAATCGGGAAAGGTGTTAGGCACCCCGTTCGCTTAACCGTAAGATTGGCCACTACTAATCATCATTAGTTCTTTAATAAGACTTTTCAAATGCATGCAAATAAAAAAAATAGAGGCAAAAAGAGAACATCCAAAATTAAATATGAAAAATACATAACATACGTATATAGAACGCCAAATAAAATAAGTACTAAAAGAAAAATCTTAAATCCTACGGCATGCAATTTTTAACTAAAGGATACATAGAGTACACCCGCATACAATATTATTTAAATAACCTAAACTAGCATGATTTGCATAAAATAATAGGAATATGTTAGAAAATGCTAAAATTGCCTAAATATGAATTGCTATAAAATAAGTTCAACTATTCTAAGCATGATTTCAAAAAAAGTGACTAAAGCATGTATATTACCAAAATAAACTAGGTTAGTATTAATATGATGAATTAATAAAGAAATAAGGAATGTAAAACAAAAGATTCATAAAAATCCTATAAAAGGAAAGTTTTCAAAAGAAACTTATACTAAAAATAAAATGGTTAGGAAATGCTATTAATAAAAAAAAATCTAACTATTCACTTCTTCTATTTAAAAAGAGATAAAATAAAATGAAAAGAAAAGAAAAAAATGAAAAGAAAATAGAACAAAAGAGATGGAAGTTACACTTTTAAAAATATTACTTAAGAACATTTTAATGATCTTTGGGTTTAATGAAATAAAAAAAATAAAGATAAAATAAAGGTATAAAAAGAAAAAAAAATGGAGCTTTATAAAAAAGATAAATGCTAACATTAAAAGAAAAGAAATACTAATAAAGAAAAATTAAACTAATACTAAAAGAATAAACAAAAAAGAAAATAGAACATTATAAGAAAATTTAAAGCTAATAAAAGAAAAGAAGAAAAAAAATAAAATGCTAGAAAAAAAAAAAACACTAATATTGAAAGAAATGCAAAATGAAAGCTAGAAAATAAATATAAAGCTAAAAATAAAATAAAATGGAGCAATAATAAAAAAAACTAATAAAGGAACTTTAAACTAATTATAAAAGAAAGAAATAAAATGAAATAAACATAATTATTTAATTAGAAGGTATGAATGTAATATTGATAATTATATTCATATAATGTAAGTGTCTTTGATTATAACAATTAACAACAATGATAAGTTGTAATTGCCAAAAATATTAGCACTAATTAATGAATAAAAAAAATAAAAATGACAATGTGTTAAGTGTGAAAGTGTAAGCTAAGGAATTAATTAAAGAGACTAAATTACATGAAACAAATTAAACAATAAGAAAATTTAACTATGTAAAAGAAGGAAATACACGAATTGAAATTGAATTTAACATGATTACTCCAAAAAAGAGGGAATGGAGTTAGAAGGATCGGGAGTCCAAACAAGGTACCTGGATTGCTAAGGAATCCTCAAGTCGAGGAATGTGCTTCAATGGTCCAATCCTCGGATGGTGATCCCAAGCTAGGGTTTCAATGTAGGCGTCGAAAGTTTGGATCTCAGTATTTCGGTAGGGTTTTGGCGTCGGGGGTCAAAATTGCTCGGCGACTCGGCAGAGCTTTTCTCACTAAACCTCTCACTAAAATTCTGTCCTGAAAACGTACCAGGGGGTACGGTATTTATAGATTTCTTCAACCAATCAGATGCTGCCACGTTCTGGGATATGTCAGGCCATTTAGAGTTGGCGGTTACCATGTTTGAAAAGGTTCCACAAGGTTCTATTGGCGGTCGCCATAATGCAAGTTGGCGGTCGCCAGGTTGGAGGTGGCGGATGCCACTTTTGGCTTGGATTTTCAAGAGGTTCTATTGGCGGTCGCCTCAATGAACATGGCGGTCGTCACTTTGGGAATGACTTGCATAACAAGTTATTGGTGGTTCAACATAATTTCATTGGTTTGAAGGTTTTGATGATTTGTGTTCAAATACCAAGCTTGGATCACTTCCCGATGATCGAACTGAAGCACTATTCTAACTGTTTTCATCATCGGATTAACCTAAGATTGGGCGGGGTCAAAATGGAGTGTCTGCAGTTTCCCTTCTTTGATATAACTTGCATAGCAACGCGTGATGCGGGTTATTTCAAAGATCTAGAGACAACAGCCATTTGACCGAGCTGCCAATCTTAGATCACAAACACACAAGCATGCATATAATGTTGGTCGTACTCGAATTTCTATCGAGCTGCCTACGTACCTCTTTGTTAGGAATCAGACCAAAACGTAGTTCACGTGGCAAAATGCAAGGATGCAAGATAAAAAACATGATGTGAATGCTAACATGCTAACATGATGCAGACACTAGTATGAACATAAATGTGATTGAACAAATACTAGAGATCGAGTCAAGATCTAAATGGAGCACAAACGGGCGAGTCAAAGATTGAGTCAAGACCTAAGAACTCGGCTGGGGATTGTGTTAAGATCTAGAAAGGCAATTGAACGGTCGAGTCAAGACCTTACAATTTTGGGATGAAGCAAAGGATAAAAATGATTGAAAGCCAAGTTACGACTTTTAACTAAATTTATTGGGAACGAGATAAAAATAATTAAAAGTCTAGTTATGACTTAAAATTAGATTTATCAAAAAGAATAATAACGATTTAATAGGTCGAGTTAAAACCTAAAAAGTTCAGAATGGAATAAAAATAACTAAAAGCCAAGTAACGACTTAAAATTAAATTTATCGAAAAGGATATTATATAATTAATAGGTCGAGCTAAGACCTATAAATTCGGGATGAAACGAGGGATAAAAATAATTAAAAATCAAGTTACGACTTTTAATTAAATTTATCGGGAAGAAAATCACAAATTAATAGATCGAGTTAAGACCTAAAAATTCGGGATGAAACGTGGGACAAAAATAATTAAAAGCCAAGTTACGACTTTTAATTAAATTTATTGAGAAGAAAACTACAAATTAATAGGTCGAGTTAAAACCTAAAAATTCGGGATGAAATGTGGGATAAAAATAATTAAAAGCCAAGTTATGACTTTTAATTAAATTTATCGGGAAGCAAACTACAAATTAATACGTCGAGTTAAAACCTAAAAATTCGGGATGAAACGTGGGATAAAAATAATTAAAAGCCAAGTTACGACTTTTAATTAAATTTATATAGGTCGAGTTAAGACCAAAAAATTCGGGATGAAACGTGGGATAAAAATAATTAAAAGCCAAGTTACGACTTTTAATTAAATTTATATAGGTCGAGTTAAGACCTAAAAATTCGGGATGAAACGTGGAATAAAAATAATTAAAATCCAAGTGACGACTTTTAATTAAATTTATCGGAAAGAAAATCACAAATTAATAGGTCGAGTTAAGACTTAAAAATTCGGGATAAAACGTGGGATAAAAATAATTAAAAGCCAAGTTACGACTTTTAACTAAATTTATCGGAAGGAAATCCATACATAAAAAATTTTCTTGAAATATTTTAGAAAATGCCCAAGATTTTAAAAGACCTTAAAAATATAAATACAAAATAAGGAAAATTATTTTTAAGGAAAATTATATATATATATCTTTTTGGAAATAAAAATATTTTTTTGGAAGTAACACATTGAAGTTAATATGCACAAAAGAAAAATAATCACATCACACAAATACAATAAACACACCAAAAGGAAAAAATAAACAAGTGTAAAATAGTAAAAGACCCCCAAACAGCCCCTAAAAAACGCGAAGGCCCCATAATAATGTTCTGACATGGCGGTCACAAGGATTGATGTGACGTGACGGTTGACATGTTGGCGGTCGCCAATATTTTTCCCTTCTGACATGGCGGTCGCCCTGCCCAAATCCTTTTAACCTGGTGGTCGCCGTGTGACCGTTCACAAACCTAGCGGTCGCCAACACTGAAAGTGGCGACCACCACTTTCAGATGCGCATAAGGCCCCTAGGCGCGCTCGGGTGTGGCTCATTCGCATCCTCTCATTCTCTCTCTAGCTCCCTTGTGCTCCCAAAAACTCTCCAACCTTCTCTTTTCTTCTCTTTGTTTTTTGTGCCTTCCTTTCTCCTTGTGAGGACTTTCTATTGATACACGATGTTCACCCTTCTGTTTGTGATTCTTTTTCTGTTCGTGGCAGTTCAGGGCTAGGGAGACAACGATCTAGGGGCACGACGGGGCCCTTTCGCTACTGAGAACTCCTCCATGGGCGCCATTGGGGGACTTGGCTCCCATATTCCTGCTGGTGGGGTCTCTGCACCACAGCGCTCCACCTCTTTAGGAGCCATGGAGCAGGATAGGGCGGCACGAGCGGCTGCTGCAGCACAGGCGGCTGCAGATCAGGCAGCAGCGGAGCAAGCAGTTGCTGAGGTTGAGATAACTGACTTTTTGGATCCCTAGGCTAGGGAGGGTCCTCCCTTTGATCCTCATACCTATGCTCCATTACCACATCGTTTGACTCCGGGCGGGATGAGACGCTACGAGCCTTCCACCGATACTGTTGTTGTTGATGTTCTTCTGCGGGAGCCCGATCACCATATTTCTTGGCAGCGGCCTTTGGTATGTTCCCTATCCTTACTTGTTCAATTATTAGAGCATGTTTTTATGATATTTATCAAATATAGACGAATGCCTAGGATCCCCCATATGATATGATGATGTGATTTGATATGATGATGATGAATGATAGTGTTGATGATATCTGCGAAATAATGTTTGAGGTCTGGACTTAACTTTAGGCACCTGTGCAATGGAGATTAAAACAGTAGGGACATTAGGGTTTGAACAAATAATAAAAGAGACGATTATTTTAGCTAAAATAAAAAAGGCTTAAATTTTTTATTTTTAGGAAAAAAAACCTAAAAACTAAGGGAGATTTTTATTTTTTCTATTTTTGGGGCATGAAGACTAAAATGGTAATTCTTATCAAAAATACTAAAAAATTAAAGGGAATTATATCGAAATTCCTAAAATCTAGGGCAAATTTTGTAAAAATAAAAACTTAAGGGGCAGTCTTAGAGAATTAAAGGAAATAAAAACGAGAAAATCTTTCAAAAAGTCCTAGGAAGTTTAGGAAAAATTATTAAAAAATTGTTTAAAAATTTCGAAAATCCAAGAAAACTTAAAGACAATCCTAGAAAAATGTTGCAAAAACCTTAGAAAATTGAGAAAGATTTTAGAAAATCCTAAAATTAAGAAAAATTTTGAAAAATCTAGAACATTAGGAAAATTTTGAAAAATCTTAAAAAATTAAGGAAGATTTCTAGAAAAACTTAGAAATTTTTGTAAAATTCTAGAAAATTAAGAAAAACTTTTTAAAAAAAACTTATAAATTTTTGAAAAATCTTAGAAAATTAGGAAAAAATTTGAAAAATCTTAGAAATTCTAAGAAAAATTTCTAGAAAAATGAGGCAAATTTTCAAAAAAAAAAAAATCGTAGAAAATGATGGCAAAATTTTAGAAAGTCGGGGCAAATTTTCAGAAATTCGTAGAAAATGATTAACGTACTAGGACTTAGGGTGCCTAGTTTGTCTAGGCACCCTATCATTTTGTGTTAATCATCTATCAAATAGAGGTTTGCCTGGTGCACTAGGGTTTAGGGTTTCTAGTCTTTTACTAAGACGTGCAAAAATCAAAGGATCGTCTCTCACACACAAACTTAGAGTTAAAAGAATTTGCCTGGTGCACCAGGGCTTAGGATTCTTAGTCTTTTACTAGGACGAGCATGGATTGAAAGATCTGATTAGCGTAGTAGGACTTAGGGTGCCTAGTTTATCTAGGGCTTGAGAAATTTGCCTGGCTTGCCAGGGCTTAGGGTGCCTAGTTTATCTAGGGCTTGCGAAATTTTCCTGGCTTGCCAGGGCTTAGGGTGCCTAGTTTGTTTGGGGCTTGAAAGATTTACCTGGTTTGCTAGGGCTTAGGGTGCCAAGTTTGTCTAAGTCTTGAGAAATTTGCTTGGCTTGCCAGGGCTTAGAGTGCCTAGTTTATCTAGGGCTTGAAAGATTTGCAAGGCTTGCCAGGGCTTAGGGTGCCTAGTTTGTCTAGGGCTTGGGAGAGCCTGGGCTTGGGGTGCCTAGTTTGTCTAGGGCTTAGGAAGATTTGCCTGGCTTGCCAGGGCTTGAGGTGCCTAGTTTGTCAGAGTGCCTAGTTTGTCTAGGGCTTGAAAGATCCGAAGGCCCATCACACACACATGAGCCTGGTTTTTTTTTTTTTGCTTTTGGTTATCTGCTGTGCTTGATCTGCTCTTTATGTAACCTCTATTTGTCTTCTCTTTTCAGGCTGGTCACTATTGCCGTGGCTTCGGAGGTTCTGCCTCTAGAGAGGTGTTGGAGTGGCATGATGCCCTCCCTGCTCCCAGCCGGGCTTACATTGATGCCTTCGATTTTGCTCGCTTCATAACCTTGTTGGGTAGGACAACCAACGACCGGGTATGGTTGACAGCTCTGGCAGAGCAGTGGTGGGATACCACTAACACCTTTCATTTCACCACGTTTGAGGCTACCCTGACGCCTCTGGGCTTCGCTCTTATTACCGGCATTCGGGTTTGAGGAGCTCCTATCCCTTTGATCCGACTGTCGCGCCATCCATTGATGCATTGATGCATTTTCTTGGAGCTATTCCCACTCAGATGGACAGAGATCGCGTCAAATATACCTGGTTCTTCGACCGTTTCTACCACTTCCATTGCACCGAGCCTCGCCTGGGGATTCTAAATGTATATGTTCGGTACCACCTTATTTTCGAACAAGGAGAACACCGTTCATTTGCATTACCTCGGCGCCCTCGCTCGTCTTGATTGGGTTGCTTCGTTCGACTGGGGAGGGGCTGCACTCGCCACCCTCTACGGCTTCATGCGGACCTTGACCCGGTTCCCTCAAGAGCTCAGCATCGAGGGATACTGGAGGGTTTGGGAGGTATGATTTAGTTTCTGCACTCTTCCATTCATTTCGATATTTGTCATCCATTTTCTGCTTGCTGACATCTTTCCTTTACGGCTATGGACTTATAAGTTCCTCGGGCTGCATGTCCCGGAGAACTCATCGGCAGACCCTTCAGTCATTCCCCGAGTAGCCCGGTGGTCCCAAGGGCTAAAGGGGAAGAAGGCTGGGGGAAGGATATCGATCGCTTTTGGGCATCTTTGGACTGGCTGACTCCCGATTAAGTATCATTTTTACTGCTCACTGTATCATACTGTTCACTGCACTGTACTATTTCTGTTCTTTTCTGCTCTGTACACTAATTACTATATTCTGTACATTAACTATTATACTGCATTGTATTCACTGCTTACTCTTCTTCGCATTTCACTATATTTTGAATTGTTGCTGGTCCACTGGGATGTTTGGCGGGGAGTAGAGGATCGGGCCGGCGCAGATCTGATGCGTAGCCTCGATGTGACTTCGAGATTTATCTTACTAGAGGGGCGATTTAGCTGAGAGTATTATCTTGGGGAGCGAGTGGTCCACCAGTCGCTCAGCCTCCACCACTTTCGGATTCCATTGGTCCCTCCAGCCTGCATGCCCCGGACCGATCATTTGGGCTGGGTAGATCTTCTTTTGGAGCTGGTGGGGACGCACGCTGCAGAGCTTTTGGTGCCGAAGGGGGATTATGCCACCTAGGCCCGGGCACACTTATTGGGTCCATTAGGACCCGGCCCAGCTACCTCTGGTTGCAGGAGGGGAGACATGTGCCGGAGGCTGCCGACGCTGATGCCGCTGTTGGAGGAGCTGAGGTTGCTGCTGCCGTTGCCATTGGAGTGGCTGCTGGAGGACCTGGAGCTGGGGCCGTCGAGATACCTTGGATAGTATTGTCCTTCATTGCCGGGTATCCTTTTGATATTCTCATAACGGTTCTTCAAGTTCTGGAGTTTCGGCCCGTGTATACTCAGGTTTGCCTTTCTTCTCACTATTTTTCTTCTGTCTGTCTTTCTTTTTATGTCGACTTCTTAGTTTTATTATTATTTTTTTGACAGGCGGATCAGGCTTGGCTGGATCGTCTCATGCTGGTGGTGGGTGGCATGCAGACTCTCATTCGCCAGTAGGATGCGGCTTTGCGTGCCACTGGAGTTCCATTTGTTCCTCTTCCAGTGAGTGTCTTTTTCTGTGACTTGTCATTTTGTTATGTACTTTATCCTTACTTTTGCTTCTTCTTTTTCAGGCATCGGTAGCTGCCATCGGCGCAGTACCCTCACAGGTTCCTGTTCCACCTCCTACCCCTGTTTCGGCCCCTACTCGAGGTCGTGGATCCCGTGTCTCCTCTTGAGCGCATCCTTCTCTAGGATCTATTTCATCTGCTAGGAGCCGATCTAGAGTCGTATCCTTCTCCTTCGGCAGCGATGATAGTGACGTCCTGGAGATGCTCTTCAAGGATGTCTGTTCCGAGGAGGCTGGCCCCTCTTCCCATCGAGTCCGCCCGAGGCGTGAGTGAGAGAGAGAACTTCCCCCCAGTTTCATTTACTTTTAGATACACTTTCTTTTTATACATTTTGGTTTTCATGGGCATGCGTGCCCCAGCTAGATACTCTTATGAACCTGCGTGCCCCTGTTTACTTTATGTTACATTTTACCATTTTCTGATGCATTTTAGGCAATCGTGCCATTTTATTGCTTCATATTCATCTGCTATATGGTTCTCTTTCACTTATTGGTCGAACTGCCTTGGATGTATGATACAAATGTCAAGCTAAATTGCAAACTGATACATACTCGCCATGTTTAAATCTGGCGGTCTCCACTATCTTACATGGCGGTCGCCACTTCTATCAAGACTGATATGGCGGTCGCCACAATCCAATATGGCGGTCGCCTGGTCAAAGGGCTGATGTCACTATACGGTTCCCTTTCAAGTTGGTGGTCGCCCACTCCAAGGTGGCGGTCGCCACAATGATTGTACTTTTTCTACTTTTTTAATCTCCTGCCTTTCCCTGCTTTATAAATACAGTCCTGGAGGCCCCATTTTCTGTTATTCCTATTCAGATGGCTAGTTCCCTTTCTTCATGGATTGAGGCATTCTCCTATATCGAGCATTTGAACTTCGCCCCTTTCGGTATCAACTCCTTGTTTCCTCTCATGGCCATAAAGATTAACGGCCCTTGTTGAAAGCAACTGCTCAACTGCTCAGCTATGTGACCTGTAGACCCACGTCTTCCTGTTCGGCCTCGAAGAGCTATGTCCCACCGTGGAGGAGTTTGCTGCTATTTTAGATTTGGCCCCGCGAAGCTCCGTTGTTGTTCCCACTTTCTTTCTCTCGACCCGTCAATAGGTGATACAACTCTGTGGCCTGTCTAGGATGGAGGCCTCCCTTTTGACACAGGATGATTATCTTAACATACCTTAGATTATTGACAGATTTCGTCCTACTGGTGATCTTAGTGACCTCAATTTTTAGCTGTGGCGATGCTATGCTCTTTGTTTCTGTCTTATTGGCTACTATCTTCTCATTCCCTCTTACGGGCGAGTTAGCTGAGCATTGGTTGACATCGCTGGTCAAATGTGAATAGGGAAGGACTTTGTACCACTTGTCCTAGCCGAGACACTGCTCGGTCTAGATGCTGTTCATCATTGTGAGACCACTACTTTTGCTAGCAACTCCTTGCTTCTTCAGGTAGGCTCAAACCTTCTTCTTTATTAGACTTTTTTCATATTGCAAAGCTTTTCTCTTATTGCTCTAACTTTTGCTGTAGATCTGACTGATGGAGAAGGTAAATCTTATACAAAAACCACCTACTGATAGACACAGTGTCGCGGCTTTCCTTTATCGTCCCTACTATCAAATATGCAACATTGAGGCAGCCTGGCGTTAGTACCTTTCTTCTCTGACTGGCCCAGATATTACCTGCCAGTGCCCTTGGTGGCGGATTCATGCCATGACTCTAACTACCATGGACCACCCTGGTGTTCTGCTCGTTCGTCTGCGTCGGACTACTTTCTATTATCCCCATCGGATCATGCGGCAGTTCAGTCGCAATCAGATCATCTTCCATAGTATCCGAGGCCGTTTATTTTCATATGCTCTACGGGCCCAATTTCTAGC
>JAULJZ010045067.1:0-62079 GCA_032270985.1 Heliamphora pulchella
ATATATTAAAAAATTTTAATATTAAGTAGAACCGGTCCGATCCGGTTCGAAACCGTGAAATTAATTTAGAACCGAAAATCGGACCATTCAGAACGGATTTAAAATTTTTTAATTTGGAACCGAACCGTGACAAATAAAAACTGGACCGAACCGTACAAATCAGACCAAACCGGACCGAATTATCAATTTTTTCGATTTTTGTACAGCCCTACAAGCATGGTGCACTTGGGAATTCCTTTTCAAAGTGATTAAAGCCACATGGAGTTGTCAATCTTAGAATGCCTTGGTGAACAATGATTTAATCCCACAAAAATTGTGGTGCAGTGTACGCAACGGCGCGGTGCGATGAGGCAACAGTGGTGCGTGGCCAGGCGGCGATAACAGTATTTTTGTAAGACTATGATATGCAGAAGATGAGTATTACAAAGTTTTTGGTTGACTGTAAAGTTCTGACAGAATTAGAATATTAAAATCTTAATTCTGACAAGATTGTAAATTTTTTAGATTAACAAAAATTCTTTGGCTAAAGAGTTATAGATCGATCATAAAAATTTATTTATTTATTTATTTAAATGCATGGATACTTTTATTTGATTTATTTATTCTGTTCAATTTTAATTAATTATGTTAATTCAAAATTAATTTTTTGTAAAAGAAAAAAAATTAAGTTTTCTTTAATTAAATTAATTTTTTTAAAAGAAAATTTTGAAGTTTTATTTGTTACATAAAAGTACGTTTAAAGATAATTTTAAACAAAAAATCAGATATATTAAAAAAAATGTGACGGTTAATTTCAAATTTTTTGAATTAATTCAAAGGAGTTTAATTTTAATAAATTATTTTTTTTACAATTTGTGTGACAGGAAATAAAATTAAATTCTTGTTTTTTATTTAAAATTAATTTTTTTAAATAAATAAGATTTAAAATTTTTATTTGTTACACATAAAATACGTAAATATGGTTTAAAAACTAAGATCTTTTGCAACGTGTGATTTTCAAAAATTATAAATTTATTTTAATTAAATAGATTTTATAATTTTTAAAAATATTTTAAAAAACTAAGTGTTTGAAAAAATTTATTCACAGCTAATTTCTGCTGCCTCCATTATTAATTCATTGGTGATGTAATTAATTTTGTGTATTATCATTAGAGCCTCCTCCCCATCGGATGGAATTAATAATGAGATCACCGATACGGACGTCCTTTAAGTATAATTTTGGACAATTGTTGGTATAAATCACTTCTCCATCTGAAGGGTTCATTGCGAAGCAACTGATTCGGGATTAAGTAATAGTTTACACTTAACTGTAAATAATAGTAATCTCTCCATTTGAGTCACTATTATTATTTATTTGACCGAAACTACACCAGCTGTTTAATTTTACTTGACAAGGTCTATTGTCAAGATAATAAAATTAATAAAAATTGACCTGTCTGGATAAATGATGAATAGTAGACGTCCTTCTCATCGAGACATGTTATTCACGGTGTACCGAGTTGCTAGCAATTTTTTTTAAAATGGTAGAAAGAATCAATTTTAAAATAAAATTTAAAATTTTGCTCCTCATAATTAATAATTTTTAATTATGTGTTTCTTAATATTAAAATAACTTTCAATCCACTCAAGATTTCACTCAAAGAAATAAACTTACGGGTCCAAATTATATTGGCAGAAAAAGAAATCTAGATATTGTTACTGTCGAGGGTGTGTTTATTTCTGAAAAAAAATTTCTTCCTCTAGGCCGAAAGGAAAGAAGAAGAAAAAGGTTCAAAAATATAGCGACATGATTTCCAAAGCAGTTAGTGGGCCACAAACTTATGTGAAAAAGTCAAAAGGAAAGATGTTTTCACTGCAATCAGATAAGGCACTAGAAGAAGTAATGTCCAGTTTATCTTAGCACAATCAGATAAGGCACTAGAAGAAGTAATGTCCAGTTTATCTTAGCAAGTAGAACAACAAAGATAATTTATGTTCACTAGTTGTGGAAACATGTTTAACGGTGCTATCTACCAGTACTTGTTATGTAGATACGCGAGCCACTAATCTTGTCTATAATTCTTTGCAGAGGTACCAAAAAATCGAACATAATTGAGAGATTTACCTGAACATGGATAATAATACAAGAGTGGCTGCAGTTGCAGTAGAAGACATCGCTCTCAATTTCAGTAGAGATGGGGTTTTAATATTTAAAGATTGTCTTTATAAACCTTCCGTTAGAAGAAATTTAATTTCTATTTTTAGGTTGGTTAAAGACGAATATTTGATTTATTTTAATAACTCTGTGGTTATTAAAGATAATAAATGATTTATCTATTCTGGTACATTGATAGATGATTTTTATATTATTACTCCAATTTCTGTTACACTGTAACTGAATGAATTAAATAATACATCTAATTCACCATTTAAGAGAAATGAACCTTCTTTAATGAACTAAACGTATCTTTGGCACTTACGCCTAGATCATATTAATATAAAAAGGATAAATAGACTGGTTGAAGATGGACCTTTGAGTTCATTAGAAGTGAAGGCACTTTCAATCTGTGAATCCTACTTAGAAGGTAAAATAACAAAGAGGTCGTTTTCGATTAAAGGCTATAGTGCTAAAGAAGCATCAGAACTGGTTCACTCTGACTTATGTAGACCTATGACTATCCGAATTAGAGGAGACTTTAAGTATTTTGTCATTTTTATTGATAATTACTCAAGGTATGGATACATTTATTTAATGCACCGTAAGTTTGAATTCTTTGATAAATTCAGAGTATTTAAGGCAGAAGTGAAGAAACTTTTGAAAAAATGTTTCAAGACACTTCGGTCTGACTGTGGTGACGAGTACATCTTTGGAGAGTTTAGAGATTATTTGTCAAAGGAGGGGAATACATCCCAATTGACTGCATCGGGAACTCCACAGTAGAATAGTGTAGCAGAAAGAATGAATATGACTCTTGTGGAGATGGTGAGCTCTATGACGAGTTATTCGGACTTACCCAATTTTTTTTGAGAGTTTGCATTAGAGA
Organism: Heliamphora pulchella; assembly: GCA_032270985.1. Classification (NCBI taxonomy): domain Eukaryota; kingdom Viridiplantae; phylum Streptophyta; class Magnoliopsida; order Ericales; family Sarraceniaceae; genus Heliamphora; species Heliamphora pulchella. Next base: position 3,024 of record JAULJZ010045067.1, read on the forward strand.
CAACAGCTTATATTCTGAATATGGTACCTTCTAAGTCAGTATCTTCTACTCTCACAGAATTGTAGATCGAACGTAAGTCTAGCCTGATACATATTCGGATTTGTGGGTGTCTAGCACACGTGCTGAAAAAAAATACAGATAAGTTGAAACCGAGAACTGAAGCCTATTTCTTTGTTGGATATTTTAGGAAAATAAAGGGTTGTTATTTTATAATTCTAAGGATTAGAAGGTCATTGTCAGTGACAATGCCTGATTCTTATAAAAGAATTATATAATGGATCACAAGCCCAAGAGTAGATATGTTTTGGAAGAGCTGGGAGAAAATACCAGTAGTATGGTAGAAATACCACGAAAAATTATCATCGATATCCCATTGTCTCGTCATAGTGGGAGGATTATCAGGACACGTGCTGATCCTGAACCGCGTAACCATTAGCATACCGATTTCATAACCAAAGCAGCATGTGGGTAATGGTGCACATGATTCAGAATTAACAAAGTGTATCACTGGTAGTACACAGACATAGGTAATGCCTCATCATAGTGGAAGAGTTGTTTGTCAGCCCGATCAGTATATGTTCTTGGGAGAGTCCTTTTATTGAATCCGAAAAAAATTAGATACTGAACCCTATAATTATAATGAAGTACTCCAAGATAAAGATGCAAAATTATGGCTATGAATTCAGACTTGAAGTCTATGTACTCTAACCAGGTCTAAAAACTTGGGATAAAACTCATCGGATGCAAGTAGATCTATAAAGAGAAAGAGAGGAGCAAACAGAAAGGAAAAAACCTTCAAAGTTAGGTTTGTTACAAAATGGTTGACTCAGAAGAAAGGGATTGATTATGATTAGACCTTTTCGTCAGTAGTCATGCTTAAGTCTATCGAGATTCTCTTATCTATTGCAGCTCATTTCAATTACGAAATTTAACAAATAGACATCAAGATAGCTTTCCTTAACGAAAGTATTGACGAGTATATCTATATAGTACAACCAAACAGTTTCTTAGTAAAGGGCCAAGATCACATATTATGCAAACTTAAGATATCCATTTATGAACTTAAGCAGACATCTAGATCTTAGAACACTCGATTTGATTAAGCCATTAATCTTATGATTTTGATTAAAGCCCCGACGAGTCCTGTATGTACAAGAAGTGTGATGGAAATGTGGTAGTGTTTCTATTACTTTACATGAATGATATCTTACTCATTGAAAATAATGTGGTGGTGTTATCTTCGATGAAGGTTTGGTTATTCGGCCAGTTCAATATGAAAGATTTGGAAAAAACTTGTCACATCCTTGAGATCAAGTTTGTGCGAAATCAAAAATAAAAAAAGTTAGGCTTATCACAAACTACTTATATCGATACAGTCATTTCTTATTTTAGCATGCAGGATTTCAAGAAAGGGTTTCTCACTTTCTAGTGTGGAATCACTCTATTCATGGATCAGTGTCATATGACACTTGATGAGATAGAGAAGATGAAGGCAGTTCCTTATGTTTCGGTAGTAGGAAGTCTCATATATGTTATGTTTTGCATTAGACCGAACATTTGTTTTACCGTTGGCATGGTTAGCAGATATTAGTCTAATCTAGGATAAGAGCACTGGACAACGATAAACCATATAATCAAGTACTGGAAAAGGATTATAGGTCATATGTTAGTTTACCAGGCAGATGGTCTAGTATCTTTAGGGTACACATACTTAGATTTTCAATCAAATAAAGATTTCCAAAAGTCTATATCAAGACATGTGTTTATGCACATCGAGCGTAAATATCACTTGATACGAGAGATCGTATAGAGAGATGATATAACTGTGGCCAACCTTATAAATCCTTATAGATCCTTATACATCAGGAGACAACCTTATAGATCATTTTACAAGGAGTTTACCAGTTAAGACTTTTGACAATCATCTAAAGGGTATGGAAGTTAGATGTATAGCAGTATTGTTTTGAGTATAAGTGGGATATTATTAGGATTGTATACTAAAAACTATAGTTTTGATTTTAATATTTAATTTTATTTATTAATAAATTTAATTTTTTTATTTTGTGAAAATCTTGTTGAGCAATGCTTACATTTTATTATTTATTTAATATTATGAATGAATATTTTTTCTTCTATATAGTATTTAATCTGATGTGTAGAGTTCAGCTTACACTTAGAAAACCAGATTATTAGATTTTGTAAAATATAAGTTTTGATTCACAGTTTAGATGGAATTGGACACACTATTGATATGATGTAACACAATATTTTAGTAGATCCATTTTGATTACAGAGAACGATAATTATTTTGACAATTGTTTCGACTCATTATGCTACTACACTTTGTGTGTATTGAACAGGACCAAGTTGGGTTAATTAATTTTATACTGATTTTATAAATTAATTTACACCTCATGATTATTATGAGTGTTTATACTCTTAATTTCGAAAATAATTATTAGACATATATATTTAATATTCGTTATTTTGATTTATTAGAGAGTGCAATCTTTTATGAATTTATAATTCTAGTGAGTTGGATAACGATATTAATTATATGGTAGATATTAATTATTGACGGAATCTACATCCCAAAAAATCGAGATTGATGATACTCCATTAAGAAATCTTATAAGTTTTGACCGAACCAAACTCTACAGGTGAATTTTATAATTCGACAGACAAATAAGTTAAGCGAAAGAACTTAAGGAATTTTCAAAAAAGTCGATTAAATATAATTTTCAGTAATTTAATTTAATCGGTGGGTATTTGTAATCTTAACGTAGGGAAAATAAATAAGCATTTAATAACATGAGCTCAAATTCTACGATTTTGAGAATAAGGTTTGAGGTATAATTTTAATTCTTTAGTGAAATAAATTATAATTTAAATTTTTATAAAATTACTTCTAGATTGAGGTAAGATTTTATAATTACATTGGAAGCTCATGTCTTATTTACTTCACAGGTTTCTGCTGCAGCCTATTTAAACGCGGTTATAAACTCTGACGCAATAATTTCATGTTATTCAGTCAGTGATTAAGTGACTAGGATTTTCACGTTCTCTGAAAATCTTAAACTTAATCAAGACGGGTTTTAAAGAACACGATAGATCAAAATCTACACTTTATTCATATTTAGCTTTAAGTTTTAACTTTTTATTATTAATTTTAGTTATAAATTTTAAATTTTTTTAAATACTTATAATTTTTACTACAATATGTAATTATTTTTTCTTCTATTTTAACTACAAGTTGTAATTTTTATTCAATACTCAGAATTTTTAATACAAATTATAATCTATAAGCTACTAGCAGTAACTTTGCCAAGCACCTCTAGAATCTTAAACTCTATACAGAAAATTAACAACGTGAAAAATTAGTTGATATAGCAAAAAGAAGGGTTAGATTAAAAAAAAAACCAAACGAGTAAAAAAAAAGAGAAAGAAATACCGCTGGATGAATCCCTTTGAAACCACAACTGTAAGAAAATAACAAAAGCAGGTAGGTGGCTTGGTGCATTATGTCTCTAGCTATGAACATTAGATTTTGCTAAAAAGTACTAAATAAATGAATTTAGAAGGGGAAAAAAAAAAGAAGAGAAAAGAAAAGCCACCACAGCATACAAGCTTTGTTGTGAACTCTTTTATAAAAAAATTATTAGCTATTTTTGAAATACCACGCGATATGTTTTTAGTAAATGAAAAAATCTTATACATATCAATAGAACCATATTTGTCTCTCATTTAACCTACAAACAATAAATTTAGATCTCATTTTAATAGATAGAAATTATTTTTTACCATTTTTAAGAAGAGAATTTTAGCCAAAAGTCTAAAAAAAAAAAATTTAACGTGTAAAATCTATCAACAAAAATTATAACGTGTAAGGTCAAACTGCGTGATTTTTTTTGACAATACCCTGCAAACAGATAAATTTATCTGTTTGATATTCATCTATTTAAATAGATTAATTTATCTGTTTGTATATTTATGCCTAACAGATAAATTTATCTGTTTACATATCAACACAGATAATACAAACATATAAATTTATGTGTTTTCTTTATATATATATTTTGAAAATGCACATATAAATTTATTTGTATTCTTTATACGTGCTTTCAATAAAATACAAATAAATTTATCTGTGTTCTTTATATATGCTTTGAAAAGGCACGGATAAATTCATCTGTGCTAAAGTATTTTTGTCCCAAAAGAACGTTGCGTGTTAAAATTTTTATGAAGATGGACCTTACTCGTTAAAAAATCTTATGTTGGATAAAAAATAATAAATGACCTACAAATTTGAGAGAGAGAGAGAGAGAGAGAAAAATGATTGAGAGAATAAACCATACTTTCTTTCTTTGTCTTTTTTTACTCCTTAAACCTAAACAAAAAAGCTTTTTTTTTTCCTCCCCAATCTCCTTCCCAAACTGATTTTCTTCCTCTCCGTTTACCTCTTCTTCTGTTTTCTTTTTTTTTTTGTTCCCCAAATGGCTCCCTTTTCTCCTTGTTTTCTTTTGCAAAATCCTCCTCCATTTTTAACCCATGGAACGATGGGTGGTTACATGGGTGATCCTCCTTTGTGACAAAGTAGGGTGGTTAAGTCTTGAAGACATTTCAAATGGGGCGTTACCGTGTTACAGAGCACTCTCCACTAAAAAAAAGAAAAAGAAAAAAGAGAGGAGAAATGGGTGGAAGCCCTTCACGTTTTTTTTCCCTTTTGTTTTAAGCATATATATATATATAAATGGGTGGAAGCCCTTCACGTTTTTTTTCCCTTTTGTTTTAAGCATATATATATATATATATATATATATATATATATATATACACACTAAGGCTAAGAATTAAACTCATTTTAAATGTGAAAATTCTTGATTTCAATAGTGGCTCTTCAGCATCGTGCATGTAAAAATATTTTTAAAATACACAAGTCTCAATTTTTTTTTTAAATGAGGCAAAATTATTTAAGTTATATGATTTGAGACATTTATCAGTTTAGCTACTTGAAATGTCATTCATAGAACAAAGATATTTTATTTTGTAATTGTGGCTGCGTCTGATTTTAATCACAAGAATGCCTGTATACCCATACTGGGATAAAGCCTTTCGTAATTCTATATTCATTATTATTATTATTATTTTTCATCCTATAAATTTAACTCATGCGATAAGGAGCCCTTTTTTTATTTTTTTATTTATTCCGTAGTTTAAGCTCGTGCAAAGAGGAGCACAACTTTCTTTTTATTTTTAATTTTTCTTTTGTTCTACAGTGTAGGCGGATGCAACGAGTAGCATATTATTTTATATTTCTCCTGTAGTTTAAACTTGTGCGACGAGGAGCATAAGAATTTTTAACTTTCATTTCAAAAGTAAGCTGTGATAGCTTACTTAGAAGATGTCTCCTCCATGACAACTTCACCATCTTTCATCATTTTTGGATGATATTTTTAATGACATAACATTCCTTCAATGGATGACAAATAATCCTATGGTATGAGCAGTACTTTGGATCATTAATTTTGTCGACCTCATAGGGTCTCTTTGGATGAGGCAATGTGATAGCTTTCTCATTTATAAGTTGCTGAAAAATGACCACCACATCATCATCGTGAAAATTGTATTTCACAATCTTTTTTTTTTTTTAAAGAAGGTCTTTTCGATGTCTGTTTATTTTTGTTGATACGATTGTCTATTTTTTTGTTCGTATTGACAAATGTAGCCACAGATTCTACTTCACGATAATTTCTTGACTTTTGAGATAGACTCTTTTGTCGAGGAATTTGTCTTTCAACATTGCTTATTTTTTATACAAGAACATCAAATGTTTGGGGTTCTGCAATACTCACAAATGTTGATGTTTTTGGCTACAAGTTATTAGAGCACACTTACACAGCAGACTGCTCTGTTAGCTTTTTTTGAACATTGTAAGTTCAGACTCCTCCATCTTGGGATGAACTCATTTAATTTTCAACTAGCTTTTATCTAGCATCTGTCAAATCTATGATGGACACTTTTTTCCTTGAACTTATAAATTGGGCAAAGAATTTCCTTTGCATGTCATCCCAAGTTAGGATAGATTCTAGTTGTAGTTGCGTATACCAACTAAATGCAGCTCCCTTAAAGGATTGCACAAATTGCCTGATTAGCAAAGCATCTGATTGGGCGACTCTCCACAAGTAGAATAAAAGTGAGCCAAATGTTCCAGCGGTGACCTATTTATTCCATCAAAATTTTCAAAGATTACTTTTGATAACCAATTGGGATTGGAATGGTGTCGTAATGTGAAGGATATGACTTTTGATATCTAAGAACTCGAGGGGGTCATAATACTTGGAACTCTTTAGTTCCATTTGTGATCAGTGTTTTAAAATCAACTTGTGTCGTCGATGCTGGTGTTTGAATTTGCTCAAGTGTTTGTGCATGTTCGGGTGCTGACAAACTTGCTTGTTTGGCCACTTGGACTACTAAAGCAGCTATTTCAACATCTTTTTCAGCTAATTTTTGTTGCATTTCTTACAATTATTTCTCTATGGTAAAGGTTCCGGTGGCAAGGACATACATATTATATGGATGATGCCTATTGTTCATGTTGGATTTCTTTTGTGGACAAGAATGCCTATTTCTCTTTCCCAAGTTTTGAGGTCGCAATTTTTGACTTCTCGACATTCTAACTGAGAGAGGATACATCGCATCCTTAAGAGTGTTTGTGGTCTGAGGTATTTTGGACTTTCCTTTAGAACCTTTTTTGGTTTGCGAATGCTTACTTTTCTCATCACTATTGTTGAGAATAGAAGTAATAGTTTCCGTAGAGATTTTCTTCCTTTGGCTAATACAAGGGCACAACTAATTTTTACGTGCTGGGAAGCAACATTATTTTGTTTTAGATTTTTTGTAACTTTTGGAGTGGTCTTAGTGACGTTCTCCTCTTTCTTAGCAGAAGTTGCCATCATTGAGACTGTTGACGGCAATTCGACTGGGATTGACCCGATTAGGATTTCGTTCGGCTGTAGTTGAAAAATGATATGTGCAGCATGTTTGACAATTTCTTACTTAGTTATTTTCTTTGCAAGGGTCTTGTTGCATTTCTTGTGCACATTCTTACTTTTCTTGAAGATATCCCGACCACTTTAACTGGAGCTTTTTTTTGCACTCGTACTTGATAGCCTTTGCGGTGACTAAGATCAGAGTGAATCTTGGAAAAGTTTTTCGCACGGGTAGCAGTGGACGATCAAGTGTGACAGTTATGCGATAACTGCATTTCAGTGTTCTTCCATATGTCGTAGGCTGGAGCTTATGGTAATACATCATAATTACATTAGAATGCCACGTCTTATTTACTCCATAGGTTCCTACTGTAGTCTTTTTATATGCGGTAAGAAGATTTAGTTGCCAGTTAATCAATATTAGTTCTAGAGTTTTCACATCTTATGAATCTAAAGAACAGGTGAATAGATAGATTTTAAAGATCACGATAGATTAAAGTCTACACTTTATTCGTGTTCTAGCAAGACTTGTGTTGGAGATTTGACTAGAAGTAAAAAAACAACGGCGAATTGTTGACTAAAAATTATTACAGCAACCGAAATCATCCAATCAAATTTCGAAATGTATAATCTTAAAACTAACTTTGGGAGAATTACCTAATTTTATTTTAATTTTTCGATATCAAAAGTTTAAATCTAAAGTCTGTTTCGGTGTTTGCTGATCTGAATTATTTTTGAATAAAATCATAGACATAATCTTAAGATATTGGCAGTTTGCTCCAATAATTGGTATCAGAGCCATCTTTGATTATGTATGATTTAATCAAGGGTTCCGGTAGATTTTGATTGTGCTAACTTTATTTTGAAGGCAATTTAATTTCGGTCCTTAATGGTCAATATGTTTGCATGTTTGGTTATATAAAATATATTAATTATTAATTAAATTTTTTTAATTATGAGAGTTGATCGTGATAGATTGATTGTAAATTTCTCAAAAGTATAGAATTAATATAAAAATAATTATTTTTTAATTTAAAAAATTCTTATTTTTAGTTTTAATACAATTGAGGAACAAAGAATAAGACAAAATCGAGGCCAAATGGTGGACCATTAATCATCATTGCCATTCATCTGCATAATCATCGTAATCATTTCATTAATTTCAAATTCGTGGAATATAATGAAAGGAACGGTCCAATCACCATGAAGTTGGATTCCACAAGGATTATCACCAAGGATTCATGGGTTTTAGTTGAAATCAAATTAATCCCATTCGGTCCAAACAACAGCATGTGCGGCACATGAGATTGGAATGTTAATCATGCATAATTCCATCTACACGTGGCATGGTAATTTATGATTCATGGAGTGAGAAACAAACATTCAAGGACCAACGCAGCTAGTATGATTCGGTTCAAAAACGAAACAGTGTGCAACAACGTCCAGTGGCACACTGTTTGGATAAATAGAAACTCTTTGGCTAAAAGATTTTAGATAGATCATAAAAATTGAAATTTAATATATTTATTTATTTATTTAAATGCGTGAATATTTTTATTTTAGTATATTTATTCTGTTTAAATTTTAATTAATTTTGTTAATTCAAAATTATTTTTTGTAATGAAAAATTAAAATAAAGTCTTCTTTGATTAAAATTATTTTTTTAAAAAAAATATTTAAAATTTTATTTTGTTACATAAAAACATGTTTAAGATGATTTTTTTTAATCAGAAATCTTGAAAAAATGTGACGGTTAATTTAAATTTTTTGAATTAATTTAAAAAGAGTTTAATTTAAATAAATTATTTTTAAAAAAATGTGTAACTGAAAAATAAAATAAAATTCTTGAATTTTATTTTAAATTAATTTTTTTTAAATAAATAGAATTTAAAATTTTTATTTGTTACACATAAAACACGTAAAGATGATTTAAAAATCGAAATATTTTGTAACGCGTGATTTTTAAAAATTATAAATTTATTTTAATTAAATAATTTTTATAACTCTAAAAAATATTATAAAAACTAAGGGGGTAAGAAAATTTATTCACCGATAAATTCTACAGTCTCCATCACTAGTACATAGGTGATGTAATTAATTTTGTGTGTTAGTGGGTCTTCCTTCCCATCGGACAGAATTAATTACGTGATCATCCATACAGACCTCCTTTGGGGATAATTCTGATTAACTGTTAGTATGAATCACTTATCCACCTGAAGAGTTCATTGCGAACGATCAATTCAGAATTAAGTAATGGTATACATTTAGTTATAAATAATAGTATTCTCTTCATCTGAATCACTGCTATTATTTATAAGACTGAAGCTATGTCAGCTGTTTAATTTTACTTAACAAATTCTATTGCCTAGATAGTAAAATTAATAAAAATTGATCTGTTTGGACAAATGATGAATAGTAGATGTCCCCCCATCGATGCATGCTATTTACAGTGTATCAGGCTACTAACGATTTTTTTTAAACGGTAGAGAAAAACTATTTTAAAATAAAATTTAAAATTTTGCTCATCTTAATTAATAGATTTTTAATTATGTGATTCTCAAGATAAAATCACTTTCAATTTACTTGCGACTATACTCAAAGAAATAAACTTACAAGTACAATTTATGTTAACTGGAAAAGGAATCTAGATATCATTTTAACTGCCGGGAACTATAAGTTTGTGTTATCTAAAATTTGTCCACCAGTACCTGATAAGGGGACAACCGATGAGGAAACCCGGGCTTATCAGAAGTGGAAGAAGGTGACCAAATGACTCACTGTTACATTTTAGCTTCCATATCAAATGCATTGCAGCATTGGCATCGGTCTATGCCCATTGACTATGACATGATTACGAATCTCAAAGAGATGTTTGGGGATCAAGATTATGTTGTTAGACAAGTGGCCATGAAGTCTTTGATGAACACAAACATGGCTAAAGGCACCCCAATTAGAAATTATGTTATGAAAATGATTAGTCTTCTGAATGAACTGAAGATCCTTAAAGCTGAGATTGACGAAAAAATTCAGGTCAATCTCATACTTCAGTTGTTGCCTGATAACTTTAAGCAGTTCTGCCTTAATTACACAATGAAAAAACTTAGTTTTCCCTTATTAGAACTACTTAAAGAATTTCAAACAGCCGAGGGTGTTCTTAGAAAGCCAAATAGTGCTTTTGTTACTGAAACTCCTCTAAGTCGAAAGGTAAAAAGAAGTAAAAGGTTCAGAAACAAGGAGGTACATGTGCAAAGGTAGGTAATGGGCCTAAAGCTGATGTGAAAAAGCCAACAGGTAAGTGTTTTCACTTCAACCAGACAAGGCACTAGAAGAAATAATATCCAGTTTATTTTGACAAGAAGAACAATAAAGATAATTTCTGTTCACTACATGTAAAAACATGTTTAACAGTGTTATCCTCCAGTATCTGGTGTGTAGATATGAGAGTTACTAATCATGTCTATAATTCTTTACAGAGGTTCCAGAAAATCAGACAACTTAGTGATAGAGAGATTTACCTACACGTGAATAATAATACAAGAGTGGCAGGAGTTGCAGTGAAAGATGTCACTATCAGTTTTAGTAGTGATAGAATTTTAATTTTGAGAGATTGTCTTTATGCATAGTCCATTAGAAGGAATTTATTTTATGTTTCTAAACTAGTTAATGATGGATATTTGATTTATTTTAATAACTCTACGGTTATTAAGGATAATAAACGGTTTATTTATTCTGGTATATTAGTTAATAATTTATATGTTATTACTTCTATCTCCCCTATACTGCAACTGAATGAATTGAATAATACATCTAATTTACAATTTAAGAGAAATGAACATTCTTTAATGAACCAAACTATATTTGGCACTTACACCATGGTTATATTAATCTAAAACGGATTAATAGACTAGTTAAAGATGGACCTTGAGTTCATTAGAAGTGGAAGCACTTTTAGTCTATGAATCTTACTTGAAGGGTAAAATGACTAAGAGGCCATTTTCGTTTAATGACTACGAAGCTAAAGAACCGTTAAAATTGGTTCACTATAACTTAGTGAATCTATGACTATCCGAGCTAGAGAAGAATTTAAGTATTTTGTCACTTTTATTGACGATTACTCAAGGTATGTATACATATATTTGATGCACTGTAAATATGAATATTTTGATAAATTTAAAGTATTTAAGGCGGAAGCGGAGAAATGTCTGAAAAAATATATCAAAACACTATGGTCTGACCGTAGTGGCGAGTACCTCTTTAGACAGTTGAGGGATTATTTGTTAGAGAAGATGATTATATCTCAGTTGATTGTACCGGGCGCTCCACAACAAAATGGTGTAGCGGAAAGGATGAATAGGACTCTTATAGAGATGGTAAGGTGTATGATGAGTTATTCAGATTTACCCAACTCGTTTTAGGAATTTGCATTAAAGAAAACAACTTATATTTTGAACTTGGTACCTTTTACATCAGTATCTACTACTCCCACAAAATTGTGGATCGGGCGTAAGCCTAGGTTAAGACATATTCGGATTTAGGAGAGTCCAGCACACTTGCTGAAAGGAAACACAGATAAGTTAGAACTGAGAACGGATGTCTGTCTTTTTGTTGCATATCCCAAGGGAATGAAGAGTGATTTATTTTATAATCCTAAGGATTAGATGATTATTGTCAGTACCAATGGCCGATTCTTGAAGAGGACTATGTAATGGACCACAAGCCTAAAAGTAAAAATATTTTGGAAGAGCTAAAAGAAAATACTAGTAGTATGGGAGAAGCGCCACGGGAGAGTGCTATCGATATCCTATTGCCTCGTCATAGTGGGAGATTATTGGGACATGTGTCGATCCTGAACCAGATCAAGATGTTACCACTAATATGCTGGTTTTACAACCAAAAGAGCATGTAGATGATGGTGCACAGGATTCAGAATCAACACAATGTGTCACTACTAGTACACAAATGCAGATATTGCCTCGTCATAGTGGGGGGTTATTTGACAATCTGATCGATATATGTTCTTGGAAGAGTTTTTTGACAAGATCATAGAAGAACTGGATACTGAACCCTATAACTACAATGAAGCACTCCAAGATAAAGACGCACAATTATGGAAAATGGCTTTGAATTTAGAGATAAAGTCTATGTACTCTAATCAGGTCTGAAAACTTGTAGAACCACCCGAATAGATAAAATCCATTAGATACAAGTGAATCTATAAGAAGAAGAGAAGAGTAGGCGGGAATGTGAAAACTTTCAAAATTAGGCTTGTTATAAAAGGGTTTACTTAGAAATAAGAAATCGATTATGAGGAGACCTTTTAGTCGGTAGCCATGCTTAAGTCTATCTGAATTCTCTTATCCATTGCGGCTCATTTCGATTATAAAATTTAGCAAATGGATGTCAAGACAATTTTTCTTAACGAAAGTCTTGACAAGTGTATCTATACTGTATAATCAGATGGTTTCATAGCAAAAGACTAAGAGTACATGTTGTGCAAGCTTAAGAGATCAATTTGTAGACTTAAGTAGACATCTAGGTCTTGAAATACTCTGTTTGATCAAGCCATTAAGTCTTATGATTTTGATCATAGTCTTGATTAGTCTTGTGTGTACAAGAAGCGTGATGGAATTATGATGGTGTTTTTAGTACTTTACATAGATGATATCTTGCTTATCGAAAATAATGTGGGGGTGTTGTTTTCAATGAAGGTATGGTTATCTGGCCAGTTCAATATGAACGACTTGGGAGAAGCCAGTCATATTATTAGGATCAAGCTTATGTGAGATAAAAAATAGAGGATGTTAGGTTTATCACAAGTTACTTATATCGATACCGTCCTTATTCATTTTAGCATACAAGATTCCGAGAATAGATTTCTCTCTTTTGGGCATAGAAACACTCTATCCAATGTTTAGTGTCCTAAGACAGCTGTTAAGATGAGGAAGATGAAGGCAGTACCTTATGCTTTGACAGTTGAAAGTCTCATGTATTCTATGGTTTGCATTAAACCCGACATTTGTTTTGTCGTTAGCATGGTTAGCAGATATCAGTTTAATCCAGGATAAGAGCATTAGACAACAATAAAATATATAATCAAGTACCGAAAATGACTGGGGATTATATGTTAGTTTACCATGTAGACGGTTTAGTACCTTTGGGGTACACGGACTCAGATTTTCAGTCAGATAAGAATTCTTAAAAGTTTACCTCGTGATATGTGTTTATCTTGGGTGGTGAAGCACATCGAGTATAAATATCACCTGATACGAAAGATTATGCAGAGTGGTAATATTGTTGTGACCAAAATTATATCGATAGACAATCTTACAGATCATTTTACAAATAGTTTACTAGTTAAAACTTTTGACAATCATATAGAGGAAATGTGAGTTAGACGTATGGCAACATAATTTTGAGTATAAGTAGGAGATTGTTAGGGTTGTATACTAAAAATTATGGTTTTGATTTTAGTATTTAATTTTATTTATTAATAAAATTAGTTTTTTTCATTTTATGAAAATCTTAATGAGTAATGTATGTGTTTCATTATTTATTTAATGTAGTGCATATATGTCTTTTATTCTACATAATATTTAATCTGGTGTATAAAGTTTGATTTGCACACAAAATACCAGATTAAAGATTTTTATGAAATATAAGTTTTTGGTTTACAATCTTAAATTTAATTGGATAAACCATCGGTATTATTGTAGCACAATATTTTAGTAAATCTGTCACGATTGTGGGGATTAATAATTGTTTCGACAATTATTTCGACTCATTGCGCTAATACATTTTGTGTATATTAAACATGACTAAGTTGAGGTAATTAATTTTATAATAACTATATAAATTAATTCGCACTCTATGGTTATTATGAGTGCTTAAACTCTTAATCTCAAAATAATTATTAGACACATATATTTAATATTCATTATTTTGATTTATTAGATGGTGCGATCTTTTATGGGTCAATAATCCCGGTGAGTTGAATAACGATATTAATTATAGGGTTGATATTAATTATTGACATAATCTACGTCCTAAAAAATCAAGATTAATGATATTCCTTAAGGAAACATATAAGTTTTGACCAAGTCAAACCTTGCAAGTGGATTTTATAATCTGACAGTCAAATAAGTTAAGCGGAATGACTTAAATGAATTTTTGAAAAAGCCGATTAAATATAATTGTCAGTAATTCTTAGTTCTAGGTAACTCAAGAGGGGGGCGAATTATGTCTCAAAAAATTAATAACAATTTTTAAAACTTTTTAAAAACATTTTAATGTAACAAACAATTATAGCAAAATAAACAAAGATTAAAGCAGTGTAAATATTAAAGAGGTTAGGAATAGAGATAATGAACCAGACACCGAGAATTTTATAGTGGTTCTGCTTCTTCCAAACCTACGTTCATTTCTCAAGTTTTTCCTTGAAAATTTTCACTATGTAAAATGCTTCACGGGCGCATTCCAAACCTTTACAACTTCAAGACTTCGCTTAAGCTATCAAATGTTTACGGGCACATCCAAAAGCTTATATCAGCTTCAAAATGATCATATGAAAACAATCCCCTAATCCCTCTTGAACTCTGCTTTGATGAGATTTACTCACTCACTCAAAAGATAAAGCGTGACTTACCCCTGAATATAATAAATGAAGTAAATAAATGAGAAATACTCACTCTCTTTACAGAAAAAAATTTACAATAAATGAAGAGGTGAAGAAAGATGAGGAGCAAGAGTTGGAGTTCAACAATAACTAAGAGCTTGAGAATTTTGAGTTTGATTCAAGCAATAGAACAGTGATTATAAGTCTTCAGAGAGATTAAATGCTGAGAAGTAACTCCTTATATAAGCTCTTGAGCATTATGACCGCTGGAGGTAGGTCGGGGCATTAAATGTCAAAAATCTAACCGTTGATGTCTGTCGCGAATTTGAATCTACGTCGCAAGTATCGACACAAAAGCTTTTGGTATTGACACAAAATGTCTAGGGTAGGGATCTTCAAGGGTTGGGTTGACACAAATCTTCTGAGGTGTCGACACAAATTCTGTATTCTTCCTCACCAACACCACGGTGTCGACACAAATGAATTTTGTGTCGACTCATTTGAACTTCAGCATCCGAGACATGGCCATTTGTGTCGACTCAAATCATCTTGGTGTCGACACTAAAATTCTATAGGAACCCACAGTATATTTGTGTCGACTCCTTTGGTCATTGGTGTCGACACCAAATTTCTTCAGGTAGGCTCAGTATATTTGTGTTGACTCATCTTCATTTTTGTGTCGACACCTAAAATCTGCAAGAGGTTTCGGTTCTTTTGTGTCAACTCATTTGGCATTTGTATGGACTCAAAGTTTTGGATACCAAAAGTGAGAAACTACTTTTGTGTCGACACAAAATCAATTTGTGTCAATGCATTTTAAGTCTAGAAAGTTTTAGCTCTTTTGTGTTGACACAAAATTTATTTGTGTCGACACAAACATTTTTATACTTGAAATATCTTTATCAAACAGTTAGGGTGTCAAATCATTTGTTCAAAAATGTTGACACACTTGATAGCTTCAAGTAATCTTTTCTTTAAAGTTTTGACTCAATTATCAATTGGATTCAACACAAAGTATTTTTAAGAATATGTAAGTGTTTTAATCCTTGTGAAAAATAAGTCATTTCTTTTGGCTAAAGGTGTCAACTCATTTGTTCAAAATGTATCAACACTTTCTTTTTAGAAAATATAAATATTATCCTTTTTAAATCCATTTATTCTTAGAAAATGAATTTATAAAAATCATCAAAATCAATATAAAAGGCCCTTAGGCTAACAATCTCCCTTTTTTTTCATGATTACAACTATTTCAATATTTTCTAGAAAATATTTTTAAAAAATTTCAACAAGGATTCTCCCCTTATCGATATGCTTTAAACAAGATATGCATTTATAATAGCTAGACATGCATTTAGTAGAGAAAAATACACTTTGAAGATGATTTGTAATGCAAACTTAGAAAGATTTGTGCATCACAACAATTATGTGCAAAGTGATTTTTCAAAAAGAAAACCAAACACATATATAAATATGAACAAGATTGACTATACACAAAAATATAAGCATTCGTCCATAAGCATAGGAAATGTTTTAAATATTCATCCAAACCATTCAACCATTTAGCCAAAAAAATTCAAACATAAAAAGAAATGTATGTTAAAGATTTACATCTTATCCTTCCATAACCAAAAACTACTGAATGTTTGTACTTCTTCTTCTCTTCTTCTCCCATTCATTTCTTCTCCCCTTTACTACCTTACCTTCTCCCCTTTTGTATTTGGCAAAAAAGGTGGGATCATTGTTTGTCCCTGAATCTTTTGAATTTCTTCTTTGCTTCAGCCTTTTCTTTGCTCGCAGAGGCTTGATCCTTAGAAGATTGAGCTCTTTTATCTTTGGCTTCAGTGGTAGCCATGGCTTCAAATTTGGCAGCCAAAGCGAGATCAGCTTCTCTCTTTAAACGGGTAACTTTTTCTTCTTTCATCTCTTTTACCTTGAATTGTTTACTCCAAGCTTCTCGAAGCCATTGAAGATGCTCCTCGACTTTCTGAGAATTGGCATGCACAACAGTGACAATGCCTTGGTCGTATTCCTTCCTGACTTGGTGCAGGATTGTCTTGTTACAATTTACTATGGAGACAATGTTGTCATCCATAGTTTTGCAGAGGACTCTCCCAGCATCCATTGCATTTTCAACGTCACGTCGAAGGCTGCGGTTAGTTTTATCCAGGTGCTTGACTTTTTCGGATAAGGAGGAAACAGTTTTGTTGAGATCAAAAAAGTTTTGATCGACCTTAGTTTAAAATAAAGACATGGAAGAGGGTGAAGCTTGAGTCAAATAAATGACCTCAGATAGATCAACATTAATAGGAGCAGATGAAGAGACAGATGGAGCAGAGGGAGTAGGATCATATGTCAAAGGAGGAGGAGTATGAGAAGGACCAGGAGAGTCTAGCCTAGAGGATGGTGCAACAGGAGAGTCAAGGTCAATGCAAATACGAGAAAATTCTCGGGGTATGGATTAAGTGCGCGAGACAGATGGTGTTCCTCGTCTGGTGGTCCAAACTCTATCAACTTTGGGAATTTGCATATGCTTCAGTGTTGAAGCACTATACAAATCATGTTTTGAAAAAGAAACCATCTTCTCTAAAGATAAGTCTATGCCAAAGTGACGAAAGACTCGGGTTAGATACATGGCATGAAAAAGAGATGAATTGGACTTACTATGAGATTACAACATGTTAGAGATAAACAAAAAGCCTAAATCTAGGTTTTTTTGTTCAAGAATGCACCACATAATGAAAACGTGCATGTATGCAACATCACCAAATTTTCCCAATTGGGGGAGAAAAATATGGTTCACCATATGATGCAAGATACGCATCTCTGGCTTAAGAGAGTTGGCCTCTAAGGGCTTGGAGGGGTCAATATTATCATTTTCAAAAATGTTTCTCATGGTATTAGAAAAGGAGAAATCTTTAAGGTCAGTGGGTCGCTTATTGCAAGATACACAAATGTCACCCTCCGGAACACAAAGAATTTGATTAAAAATGGAAGGGGTTAAATGAATTTCAACACCATTTATCCAGGTGGTTATGGTGGTGGACAGAATCAGGGAGATGTGAAAGTGAGCATAGAAGGATTTAATAAGGGTGGGATAGTGAGGTTCTCGAATTTGTAAGAGTCTCTCCCATCCGAGACTGGAAAAGAGATCCTTGAATCTCATTTCAACAGAGTCAAAATAAGTGAAATCTATACTACGTTCAGGAATGACTTTTCGATTCACAAATGAAGAACAATAGAGTTGTTGAAATTTGGGGAATTTGAACCTTACCACTTCGGTCATTGCAACTGCTGTCGTCACCGTCACCGTCATTGTGGTGGTCTTCTTCTTTTTGGTGGCTCGAGGGTTCGAGAAACCCACTTCGCCAGATCGTTTTGCCTCTTTTTCCATGATTTTTGGTGGCATTGTGAGAGATTTGGGTTAGATTCGAAGAGAGGATGAGGGGGGAGATGAAGAGTCGACACGATTTTTGAAAGAAAAAAACCACGGGAGATGAACAGTTTGAGAGAGAGAGAGAGAGAGAGAGAGAGAGAGAAACGATGTGACGTGTGGGGGACCGACACCTCCATATATAAGCATAAAGATTTGTGTCGACACATATGTCATTTGTGTCGACACTTTTCTTTGCGAGTGTGGGTATTCGAAACAGGAAATTGTGTCGACACGTTTTCAGAAAGTGTCGATACTTTCGGCTGTTTGGGTCGACACGATTAAGTTTTGTGTTGACACAAATTTACCAAGAGTCAGGGAACGAATTTGAGTCAACACTATATAGAAAATGGTCGACACTTTTTCTCGCAGTGCCATTTCTATATAGTTTTTGGTCAACTCAACACACAAATGTGTCAACACTTTTTCAAGTGGTGTCGACACTTTTCACACATCAATGAAGAATATCAAAAGAATTGAAATACATTGAAAAGACATGGTTAGTATGACATTTTAATTATGAATTAGGAGCACATAACATACCAAGTTCTCTTCTAATATAGCATATTCTTTCTTCATTTAAAGGTTTTGTGAAAATGTCAACTAATTGATAATCTGTACATATGAATTCAAGTTCGATATTACCTTTTGCACATGATCTCGTATAAAATGACATCTAATTTCAATATGCTTGGTTCTTGAGTGCTGTATTGGGTTCGTGGATATATTAATTGCACTTGTGCTGTCATATTTTATAGGAATATGATCTAAATAAAAATCATAGCCCTCTAATTGTTGTTTCATCCAAAGAACTTGTGCACGAAAGCTTCCAGCTGCAATGTACTCAGCCTCAACTGTAGACAAGGCTACTGATTTCTATTTCTTGCTAAACCAAGAGATTAGTGAGTGTTCTAGGAATTGAAAAGTTCTACTTGTACTTTTTCTATCTACTTTACATCCGACAAAATCTGTATCTAAATAGCTAAATAACTCAAAGGTTATTCCTCTAGATTAGAATAATCCTAAATTTTGTGTACCTAGGAGGTATCTAAAGATACGCTTAATAGCAGTCACATGTGATACTTTAGAATTTGATTGAAATCTAGTACACATGCAAACACTAAATATGATATCAGGTCTACTAGCAATAAGGTAAAGTAGAGATCCGATCATACCTCTATAATGCTTTCATCTACTGCTATTCTATCTTCGTCCTTGTCAAGTTTTGTTGTAGGACACATAAAAGTTTCCATGGGTTTTGCTTTCAGCATGCCAAATCTCTTCAATATGTCCCGTATGTACTTAGCTTGATTGATGTAGATTTCTTCTTGAGTTTGTTTGATTTGAAAACCAAGAAAATAGTTGAGCTCACCCATCATGCTCATCTCGAATTCTCCCTACATACACTTAGCAAAGTTCTTGCAAAGAGATTCGTTAGTTGAACAAAAAATAATGCCATCTATATAAATTTGAAAAACTAACATATCATTTCCTTGAGACTTGATGAAAAGAGTGGTATCAATTTTTTCTCTTGAAAACTCATATTTAATCAAGAATTTTCTTAACCTTTTATACCATACTCTAGGTGCTTGTTTCAAACCATAGAGAGCCTTAGTAAGTTTGTAAACATGATTTGAAAAATTTAGATTTTTAATGCCAGGAGGTTGTTTCACAAAAATTTTCTCCGAGATAAAATCATTTAAAAAGGCACTTTTGACATCTATTTGATAGAGTTTGAAATTTTTAAAGTATGCAAAAGCAAGTAACATCCTGTTTGAGGAAAAACTATCAAAATTTTTGTTTTTGCAAACGATTATTTAAAAAAAATTAACTGGATGGGCAAACACCAAAATGGGATCCAGATAAAACTTTGACGACGAACGATCAAAATAAAACCCGTGTATCCGAAGTTAATTTAGAAGAATACCTTTTTACCTGTCAAATCTTTAACTACGATTTGAATTCGAGTTGAAACTTCTGTCAAATCTTCTATTGTATTTCCTAATGCGATTTCCAGATATAGTGTGGGTTATAATCCTCCAAGAACTCGTACTGACAAAATCAAGACAGCTTTAGTTTTAGAAAATAAGTTATGAAAATGGTTCAGCCTACCTGCATATTTATAAAACTACAATAGGGACCTAGAGAGTAATTATGAGTAAGACTTTTAGTGGAACACAGACACGTATCAGCGGTTTACGCAATTATGCAAATCTCATAGCGGTATTTTCAATTATGAAAAAATAGCAGCGATTTCTGTAATTTTCATAAAATACTGAATTATAGTTCACACCACTAAAGAACTATAATTGCACTTTAACTTATAATTGCATTGAGCTCTTGTTATTAAATGCGTACTATTTCTCCCCACGTTTAGATTCTCGATACTTGCCAATTAAATTTAATTACTGATAATTTAATTTAATCGATATCTTGATATTCCTTAAACCCTTCCGCTTAACTTATTTGACCGCCGGATAATCAAATTCACCTGTAGGGTTTGGTCTAGTTAAAACTTATAAGCTTCCTTAAGGGGGTATGGTCAATTCCAATCTTTCAGGACGTAGATTTCGTCAATAATTAATATTTGTCATATGAATAATACCACTATCTAACTCACCAGGAATATAGACCCATATAAGATCGCACCTTCTAATGAATCAAAACAACGAATATTAAATATATGCAAATCAATAATTACTTCAAGATTAAGAGATAAGCACTATTTATAATAACCTTAAAGTGTGAATTAATTTATATAGTCAGTATAAAATTTATTACCCCAAATGTCATATTCAACACACACAAAGTGTACTAGCACAGAGAGTCGGAACAATAGACGACGCTATTATCTGTTCTCCGTAACCAAGATAAGCTTACTAAAACTCTGTGCTACAGTCGTACCGATGACATATCCATTTCCATCTAAACTGTGAACATAAAACTTATATTCTGTAAGAACCTAAAATCTGATCTTCTATGTGTAAGCCTTACTCTACACACCATATTAAATACTATATAGAATATCGGACATCCATGCATAATATTGAAGAAATGGTACGCATACATTGCTCATAAAGATTTTTATAAAATGAAAAATTAATTTTATTAAAATAAAATTAAATACTAAAAACATAATTTTCAGTATACCAACCATAATAATCTCCCACTTATACTCAAAATTATGATGTCTTACATCTAACTCCCTTGCTCTCTACATGACTATCAAAAGTCTTAGCCGGTAAGCTCTTTGTAAAGAATCTACAAAGTTGTCTCCTAAAGCAAACTCTATGTCTGACTGAAAATCTTACTTTGTGTACCCCAAAGGTACTAGACTGTCTGCCTGGTAAACCAACATATAATCCTTAGTTCTTTTCAGGTACTTGATTATATTCTTTACCGCAGTCCAATACTTCTACTACGGATTAGACTGATATCTACTAACTATGTCAATGGTAAAACAGATGTCGGGTCTAGTACAAAGCATAGCATACATGAGATTTTTTTTACAGTTGAAGCATAAGGAACCGCCTTCATCTTTTCTATCTCATCAGGTGTCTTATGACACTGATCCTTGGATAGGGTGATTCCATGCCTAAAAGGGAGAAATATTTTCTTAGAATTTTATATGCTAAAACGAGTAAGGATAAAATCGATATATTTTGCTTGTGATAAGCCCAACATCCTTTGTTTCCAATCTCGCACGAGCTTAATCCCAACGAGGTGACTTGCTTCTTCTAAGTCCTTCATATCGAACTACCCAGATAACCATACTTTAACCGTAGATAATGCCCCCACATCATTTTTGATGAACAAGATATCGTCTACATAAAGTACTAGAAAGATCAACACGCTTTTGTCACGCTTCTTATACACGCATGACTCATCTGGACTTTGACCAAAATTATAAGACTTAATGGCTTGATCAAATCGAGTGTTGCAAGACCCCGATGCCTACTTAAATCCATAAATGGATCTCTTAAGCTTACACGACATGTGTTCCTGTCCCTTTGCAATAAATCTGTCTAGTTGTGTCATATAGATACACTAATCAAGACTTTCATTAAGAAAAGCTATTTTGACGTCTATTTGCCAAATTTCGTAATCGAAATGAGCGGCAAAGAGAATCCGAATAGACTTAAGCATGGCTACCGGCGAAAAAGTTTTCTCACAATCGATCTCTTCTTTCTAAGTGAACCCTTTAGCAACAAGCCAATCTTTGAATATTTCAACCTTCCCATCTGCTCCTCTCTTTCTCTTGTAGATCCACTTGCATCCAATGGGTTTTATCTCTTTGGGTGGTTCTACAAGTTTTCAGACCTTATTAGAATACATAGATTCCATATCTAAATTCATAGCCCTCTGTCAAAGATCTGCATCTTTGTCTTAATGTGCTTCATTGTAGTTATAAGGCTCGGTATCTAGTTCTATCGAGATCCTATTCAAAGACTCTCTCAAGAACATATACCGATCAAGTTGATGAGCAACCCTCCCACTACGACGAGGCACTACCTATATCTGCGCACTAGCAGTAACACGCTGTGCAGAATCAGAATCATGTGCATCAGCACCTTGTTCTTTATTTGCACCTGTCTCGATAATCCTCCCACTATGACGAGGTAATGGGATATCAGTGACTTATTTTTTCGTTCTACTGCTATTTCCTCTCAGTTCTTTCAGAATAATATTGCTTTTGGGCCTGTGATTCATAAAATAATTCTCTTCTGAAAATCGAGCATTGGTGCTAACAATGATCTTATGATCCTTAGGATTATAAAATAGACCACCCTTCGTTCCCTTGGGATACCCTATCTGTCCTCGATTCCAACTTACCCGCGTTCCCTTTCAGCACATGTTCTGGACACTCTAAAATCCGAATGTGTTTCAGACTAGGCTTACGCCTACTCTATAATTTTATGGGAGTAGAAGGTACTGACTTAGAAGGTTCCAAGTTCAGAATGTAAACTACTGTCTCTAAAGCGAGTCCCCGAAATGAATTGGGTAAACCTGAATAACTCATCATGGAACTTACCATTTTCATAAGAGTCATATTCCTTCTTTCTGCTACATCATTCTGCTGCAAAGTGCCAGGTGCAGTCAATTGGGATGTAATCCCCTCTGATGACAAGTAGTCCTTAAACTCTCCAAAAAGGTAGTTCCCACCACGGTCGAATTGTAGTGATTTGATATTTTTTTTTGACGCTTTTTTGCCTCCATCTTAAATTCTTTGAATTTTTCAAAACATTCAGACTTACGGTGCATCAGGTAAATGTATCCATATCTTAAGTAGTCATCAATGAAACTGATGAAGTACTCAAAGTCATTTCTAGTCTGAATTTTCATAGGACCACACACATCAGAATGAACCAACTCCAACGATTCTTCAGCTCTATAGACTTTGACTAAAAAGGGCTTCTTGGTCATTTTACCTTCTAAGCAAGATTTACAGACTGAAAGTGCCTTCACTTTTAATGAACTCAAAAGTTCATCTGCTACCAGTCTGTTTATCATTTTTAGATTAATATGACCCAAGCGTAAGTGCCAAAGAAACGGTTGGTTCATTAAAGAAGGAAACTCTCCTATATGATAGATTAGATGTGTTATTCATTTCAGTCAGTTACAGTATAGGAGAGATTGGAGTAATTGTTGGCCTGGGATTAGGCCAGCATCCTACCATGGCGGAGGCCCAGGTTTGGGCCGAGTCACAGTCGACTTGTGGCGCTTGGCATTGTACCCTTTAAGGAAATAAAGTTGCGCCTTCACCACAACCTGCTGGTTTTGATGAGATGGTAAGCGCTTGATCCATAATTGGTATCAGAGCGAGGTCTCAAGTTCGATTCCCCATCGTGGAAGGCCCTGTGTCTTGCGAGTTGTGCGGCAGGTGCTGGGGGGATTGTTGGCCTAGGTTTAGGCCAGCATCCTACCGTGGCGGAGGCCCGGGTTTGGGCTGAGTCACAGTCGACTTGTGGCGCTTGGCGCTGTACCCTTTAAGGAAATAAAGTTGCGCCTTCACCACAACTTGCAGGTTTTGGTGAGATGGTAAGCGCTTGATCCCACAGTAATAATATAAAGATCATCCACCAATGTACCAGAACAGATAATCTGTTTATTATCCTTAATAACCACATAGTTATTAAAATAAATCAAATATCTGTCTTTAGTCAATCGAGAAATAGAAACTAAGTTCTTTCTAATGGCAGGTACATAAAGACAATTCTCAATATTAAAACCCGATCTCTACAAAAACTAAGAGTAACATCTCATACTGCAACTGCTATTACCTTTGTATTATTATCCATATGCAGGTAAATCTTCCCATCACTAAGTTATCGAATTTTTTGGAACCCCTGTAATGAATTGCAGACATGATTAGTGGCTCTCGTATCTACATACTAGGTACCGATAGATAACACCGCTAAACATGATTTCACAACCAATGAACAGAAATTACACTGTTTGTTCTGCCTTTTGAGAAATACTAGATATAGCTTTTTCCAGTGCTGGGTCTGGCTGCAGTAAAAATATTTACCTCTCGGCTTTTTCACACCAGTCTGTGGCCCACTAACTACCCTAAAAATCGTGTCTTCCTATTTTTGAATCTTTTTCTTTTTCATGCCTTTCGGCCTAGAGGAAGAACCTTTTTAAAAAATAAACATATTTTCTGGTATTGAAGGAATACCATTTTTAGTTAAAACTATATTCAAGTTACATTTTCAGTCAACAAAATTCAGTCCCGGTAGTTTATTTTCTTTGAGTATTAAAGTGAGTGAGTTGAAAATCATTTTAATACTAAAAATCACATAATTAAAAAAAATCGTTAATTATGATGAGAAAAATTTTGAATTTATTTTAATTTGGTTTTCTCTATCATTTTAAAATTAATTCGCAAGCAGTCTGGTAACCTAAGAATAGCATACCTCGATGGGAGGACATATACTATTCTTCATAAAACTAGACAGGCTAATTTCTTTTAATTTTACTATCTACACAACTGATCATGCCAAGTAAAATTAAATAGCTGACATAGTTTCGGTCCAGTATATAATAGCAGTGACTCAAATTGAGATGATACTATTATATACAACTTGTTAGTGCAAGGGCTTTTTATTTTGATTTTGATTATTTTTATAATTCATTTTTTAAGAATAAATAGATTTAAAATGATAATATTTTATATTTCTTAAATAAAAGTGTTAACACATTTTAAACAATTAAGTTGACACCTTTAACCAAAAGATATGACTAATCTCTCAAAAGAATTAAAACACTTAAGTATTCTTGCATAAAAATATTTTGTGTTGAAACCAATTGAAAATTAAGTCAAATACTTTTATGGCGAAGTATACTTGAAGTATATCAAGTGTGTCAACACCTATTGAACAAATGGTTTGACACCCTAACAGTTTTATGAAGTTGCCTTCAGGTATCAAAGTTTAGTGTCGGTACAAACAAGTTTTGTGTCAACACAAAAGAGCCGAAGCTCTCAGGACTCAAAATGAGTCGACACAAATTAGTTTTGTGTTGACACAAAAGTGCTTCACACTGTTGGTATTCAAAATTTTGGGTCGACACAAATGAAAATTGTGTCGATACAAAAGAACCGAAGGCACCTGCAGATTTTAAGTGTCGACACAAACGAGAAGATGAGTCGACACAAAAGTCCCGAAGCCACTTGAAGAATTTTGGTGTCGATACCAAAGTCCAAATATGTTGACACAAATTTACCGAGGCTTCCTACAAAATTTAGTGTCGGCACCAAAAGCAAGTTGAGTCGAAACAAAGTGCCTCCTCTAGATGCTGAAGTTTCAAATGAGTTGACATCAGATCCAAATGTGTCAATACTGTTGTGTTGGTGAGCAAGCTTACAGAAATTGTGTTGACCCCTCAGAAGAAATGTGTCGACCCAACCATTTAAAGGACCTGCCCTAAGACATTTTGTGTCGACACCAAAGGTATTTGTGTCGACACCGGCGGCAGAATTTCAAATTCGTGGTAGACCTCAACGGTTGTATTTTTGACATTTATTGCTCTCACCTACCTCCAACGGTCATGAATGCACAAGAGCTTATATAAGAAGTAACTTCTCAGCATTTACTCTAACTGGAGACTTATATTTACTGTTTTATTGCTTGAATTAAACTCAAAATTCTCAAGCCCTCATTTATTATTAAATCTCCAGCTCTTGTTCCTCATCTCTTTTTACTTTCTCATTTGTTGTATATCATTTCTGTAAAGAGAATGAGTGTTCTTCATTAATACACTTCATTTATTGTATTCAAGGGTGAGTCACCATTTATCCTTTGAGTGAGTAAGTAAATCTCATCAAAGAAGAGTTCAAGAGAGATTAGAAGAAAATAGAAACTTATTTTCATAGGATCTTCTTGAAGCTATATTAGGCTTTTGAATGTGCCCGTAAACATTCGATTTACTCAAGCGAAGTCTTGAAGTTGTAAAGGTGTAAAATGCGCCCGTGAAGAATTCTATATAGTGAAAATACTTAAGGGAACACTTGAGGAGTGGACGTAGGCTTGAAAGAAACTGAATCACTATAAAATTCTTGGTGTCTGGTTTAATCTCTCTATCCCTAACCTTTTTAATATTTGTATTGTTGTAATATTTGATTATCTATCTTTATTTGTTTGTAATATTAAAAGGTTTTTAAATTTTTTTTTAAAATTGTTATTTATTTTTAAAACTCAATTCACCCTCCCCTCTTAGGTTGTCTAGAACTAACAATTGGTATCAGATTTTAGGCTCTTATTTTTTACTTAACCGTCTAAGCATTTATATGGCAACCACTACCATCAGACCTATTCAATCCGAAGGTCAGTCGACCAATAGATCCCATTTGTTCAATGGAACAAATTATAATTATTGAAAAACTAGAATGAGAATTTACATTCAAGCCGTAGACAACGACCTTTGGCGGGTTATCATTAATGGACCCAAAAGATCAAACTAAAACTGTTGAAGGGGCTGTTGTCCCTAAACTAGAGGCTGAATGGACTGAAAATGATATTAAGAAAATTTAAAAGAATGCTAAAGTTATGAATCTCCTATATTGCTCACTTAACCCTAATGAGTTCAATAAGATCTCCACATGTGACATCGCAAAAGAAATATAGGATAGACTCGAAGTTACCCATGAGGGTACTAATCAAGTGAAAGAGTCAAAAATCTGTCTGCTTGTACATAATTATGAATTATTCAAAATAAAGAATGATAAAATAATTTCTGATTTGTTTACTCGCTTTACTGACATTATTAATGGACTAAAATCTCTTTGCAAGATTTATACAAATGCAAAGATGGTAAAAAAATTCTTAGGTGCATGCCTTAGAGCTGGGAAGCAAAGGTCACATCATTCAAGAAACTAAAGAACTCAACACACTCAGTTTAGAAGAACTTTTTGGTTCTCTCATGACCCATGAGATGAACATCAAGATGGACGATGAGGATGACAACAAAAAGAAGAAAGGCATCGCCTTCAAGTCCTCAACTCATGAAGAAAAATCCGAGGAAGATTTCTCATGTGATAAAAATGAAGACTTGGCTCTCATCACAAATAAATTCAAGAGGTTTCTTATAAATAAGAAATATGGAGGAAGAAAGTTCTTCAAGAAAGAAGGACACCGAGGCGAGCCTACCAAATTCAAAGATGACTCAAGAAAATTCAAAAACGACTTCAAGAAAGAAGAAATCATTTGCTATGAGTGTAAAAAGTCTAGACACGTCAAAACTGAATGTTCTTGGCTCAAAAAGCAATTCAAAAATGGCTTCAGAAAAGCCATGATTACTGCATGGGGTGAGAGTGATGACAGTAGTTTTGAAGATAAAAAGAAAAAAGAAAATGAAGTAGCAAATCTATACCTTATGGCTAGAGAAGATGATGAGGTAATCCCTGACCCTTTTTCTTTAGATGAATTGCAAAGTGCATTTGATGATTTGTATGATGAGTTGAGAAAAAATGGTGCAAAGAATTCTATTTTGAAAAAGTTAGTTCTTTCCTCCTCAACTGAAATTGAAACTTTAAAAAGTGAAAAATTTGTTTTGACAAAACAAGTTTCTGTTTTGAAGGATGAAAACAAGGTTTTGAGTGAAAAAGTTAAGGACCTTACAAAAATAGTTTACAAGTTCACTAAGGAAAAAACAACTAAGATAAACTTCTTGACATGCAAAAATGTATTTTTGACAAAGCTAGAATCGGGTATAAATCCAAGAAAAAACAAAAGTTCTTAAGCAATATTTTTGTCAAGGCATCATCTAATCATACAAATGCCACTTGTTTTTACTGTTATGAGTATGGATACATTGTCACACACTGTCCACACATAAAACTTTTAAAAAATTATGTCAAGAAGGCTTGGATTCTTAAAGGAACACACTCTCAATGAACTAACACCAAAGGACCCACGAAAATTTGGGTACCAAAAATCAAAACTTAATTCTCCTTGCAGGTATGTCTCAAATCCTCATTCAAGGAGGGGATGTGGTATCTCAATAGCGCTTGCTCAAAACACATAACTGGTGACAAATCGATATTTGCTTCTCTCAAACCAAAAGATGGTGCATTTGTGACTTTTGGAGACAATTGCAAGGGAAAAATCATAGGAATTGGCTATATTGATAAACTTTCTTCCCCTTCTATTGAAAATATTTTGCTTGTTGATGGTTTGAAACATAAGCTTCTTAGCATAAGCCAACTTTGTGACAGAGGCTACAAAGTTGTGTTTGATCATGCTAAGTATGCTTTTGAAGATTCAACCAATAACAAAGTTATCTTTGAAGGTTAAAGACATAAAAATGTTTACACATTCACTCTCAATGATCATTCTAAGAATGACACCAAGTGCTTAGCTGCCTTGAGTGATAATAGTTGGTTGTGGCATAGAAGGCTTAGACATGCACACATGAACTTAATTTCTAAACTTTTGAAAAGAAGTTAGTGATTGGGTTATCCCAAATCAAATTTCGAAAAGACAAAGTGTGTGATGCATGCCAACAAGGCAAATAAGTTAGAAGTTCTTTTCATTCTAAAAATGAGAATTAAACTTCTAGGCCATTATAACTATTGCACATGAACTTATTTGGTCCAACAAGGACTTTAAGCCTCAGAGGCAAGAGATATGCCTTTGTTATTATTGATGACTTCTCTAGATATACTTGGGTGTTATTCTTAGCTCATAAGGATGAAGCCTTTGCCTCTTTTGTAAAACTGTCTCGGAGAGTTCAAAATGAAAAAGATTTTCAAATCACAAGTATCCAAAGTGATCATGGTAGAGAATTTTTGAAAACAAAGATTTTGAAAAGTTTTGTGATGAAAATGATATTAACCATAATTTCTCTGCTTCTAGAACCCCTCAACAAAATAGAGTTGTTGAAAGAAAAAATAGAATATTAGAAGAAATGGCTAGAACCATATTTTGTGAAAATAATCTACCACGATACTTTTAGGCCGAAGTTGTCAATACCGCTTGTTTTATCATAAACAGAGTTATGATAAGAGTTTCTCTCAAGAAAATCTCATATGAGCTATGGAATGGAAGAAGACCTAGCATCAATTATTTTTGCGCCTTTCGGTGCAAATGCTTTGTTTTGAACAATAACAAAGAACTTTTGGGCAAGTTCAACGCAAAATCTGATGAAGGTATTTTCTTAGGATATTTTATATCTAGTAAAGCGTATAGAGTGTTCAACAAAAAGACCCTAGTTGTTGAAGAATCTATACATGTTATTTTTTTATGAAACTAACCTTAGTGTTTCAAAAGATTTTTGTGAAGACAACTTGTTAGACATAGAAAAAAAGTGTTGAAGTATCTCCATCAAAGAAAAGGAAGAATCAAATCAAGAGGAAGTTTCAAATCCTCAACAAAATGCAGTCCAACAGATTGCTGAATCTACAAATTCAGAAAATTCAGACCTACCTAGAGAGTGGAGGTATACTCATGGTTATCCGAAAGATCTTATCATTGGTGATCCATCGCAAGGTATCAAAACTCGATCTTCTCTACATAATATTTGTGGTAATTTAGCATTCATTTCCCAGACTAAACCAAAATATTTTGAGAAAGCCAAAAATGATGAATTTTAGATCTTAGCTATGCAAGAAGAGATAAATCAATTTGAAAGAAACATGGTTTGAAATTCAGTTCCAAGACCTAAAGAACACTCTATCATCGGTATAAAATGGGTTTTTAGAAATAAAATAGATGAGAATGGAGTAGTTCTTAAGAACAAAGCTCGATTGGTAGCCCAAGGTTACAATTAAGAAGAAGGCATCGATTTTTATGAGACTATTGCTTCTGTGGTTAGGCTTGAAGCTATTAGGATGTTGCTTGCTTTTGAATGCTTTAAAAACTTCAAACTCTATCAAATGGATGTCAAGAGTGCCTTTTTAAATGGTTTTATCTTGGAGGAAGTTTTTTTAAAACAACCTTCTGACTTTGAAAATTCAAATTTTTCAAACCATGTTTACAAATTTATCAAAGTTCTCTATGGTTTAAAGCATGCACCTAAAGCTTGGTATGAAAGACTTAGCAAATTCTTGATTGAAAATGAGTTTTCAAGAGAAAAAATAGATACCACTATTTTCATCAAATCTCAAGAAAATAGCATGCTAATTGTACAAATTTATGTAGATGATATAATTTTTGGTGCAACTAACGAATCTCTTTGTAAAGATTTTGCTGAGTGTATGCAGGGAGAATTCGAAATGAACATGATGGGTGAGCTCAACTATTTCTTTAGACTCCAAATTAAACAAACTCAAGAAGAAATGTACATCAATCAAGCTAAATACACGAGGGACATATAGAAAAGATTCGACATGTTAAAGACAAAACCCATGGAAACTCCAATGTGTCCTACAACGAAGCTTAACAAAGATAAAGATGGCATAGCAGTGGATGAAAAGCGTTATAGAGGTATAATCGGACCTCTTTTATATTTAACTGCTAGTTGTCCGGATATTATGTTGGTGTATGCATGTGTGCTAGATTTCAATCAAATCCTAAAGAATCATATGTGACCGCTGTTAAGCGCATCTTTAGATACCTTTTAGGTACACGAAACCTAGGATTATTTTATCCTAGAGGAATAGCCTTTGAGTTATTTGACTATTCAGATGCTGATTTTATCGGATGCAAAGTAGATAGGAAAAGCATAAATGATACTTATCAATTCCTAGGACACTTACTAATCTCTTGGTTTAGCAAGAAGTAGAACTCAGTGGTCTTGTCTACAGCCGAGGCTGAGTACATTGCAGCAGAAAGCTAATGTGCACAAGTTCTTTGGATGAAACAACAACTAGAAGACTTTGGTTTTCATTTAGATCATATTCCTATTAAATGTGATAATACCAGTGCAATTAATACATCAAAGAACCCTATACAACATTCAAGAGCCAAGCACATAGAGATTAGACATCATTTTATAAGAGATCATGTGCAAAAAAGAAATATCGAACTTGAATTTATAGGCACAGATTACTAATTAGCTGACATTTTTACAAAATTTTTAAATAAAGGAAGAATATGTTATATA
Source organism: Heliamphora pulchella (assembly GCA_032270985.1). Classification (NCBI taxonomy): domain Eukaryota; kingdom Viridiplantae; phylum Streptophyta; class Magnoliopsida; order Ericales; family Sarraceniaceae; genus Heliamphora; species Heliamphora pulchella. Next base: position 34,597 of record JAULJZ010045067.1, read on the forward strand.
AGAAGAGAACTTGGTATGTTATGTGTTTCTAATTCATGATTAATATGACATACTAACCATGTCGTTTCATTATTATTTCAAAGCTTTTGATATTCTTTCTTGATATGTGAAAATGTATCGACACAATTTGAAAAAGTGTCGACACAATTGTGTGTTGTGTTGACACAAAACTATATAGAAGTGGCACTGCGAGAAAAGTGTCGAACCCTTTCTATTCAGTGTCGACGCCATATTGGTTCCCTAACGCTCGATAAATTTGTGTCGACACAAAACTTAATCGTGTCGACCCAAATAGCCAAATGTGTCGACACCATTTCCTGTTTTCGATACCCACACTCGTTATGAAAAGTGTCGACACCAAATGTAATTTGTGTCGACACAAATCGTTATGTCTATATATAGATGTGTTGTCCCTCAAACCGTCACATCGTTCCCTCTCTCACTCTCTCTATAAAACTTGTTCACCTTTCGCACTTTTTTCTTTCAAAATTCGTGTCTACTCCTCACCTTCCTCTTCCTTCAATCTTCAATCTCAACCCAAACCGCTCAAAATGCCTCCTAAAACCATGGGGAAAGGATCAAAAAGAATCGACGAAGGAACCTCCTCAAGCCCTAGAATGTCGAAAATGAAGAAAACGACCACCACGACAGCGACGACGACGGCAACGGAACAGGCACCGACGGCAATAGCCGAGGTAATTAGATTCAAAACCCCCAAACTTCATCAACTCTATTTCGCATCTTTTGTGAATCGAAAAATTGTTCTCAGACGTAATATATATTTCTCCTTCTTTGACTCCATAGAAATGAGATTTAAATATCTCTTTTCTAGCCTCAGGTAGGAGAGGCTTTTACAAATTCGAGAACTACACTATCTTACTCTTGTAAAATCATTCTATGCACATTTCCACATATCACTAGTTCCATCCACCACCATTACTACATGGGTGAATAGTGTAGACATTGTTTTTAGTCCCTCTTCTTTAAATGAGACTCTTGGCATTCCTGAAGAAAAAATTTGTGCTCATTATAACAAGAAACCCATTGATGTTGAAGGTTTTTCTTTTTCTGAGTCTGTGAAGAACATTTTTGAGAATGATGACATTGATCTGACCTAGCCCTTAGAGGCTAACTCTCTGAAACCCGAAATGCGCATACTGCATCACATGGTAAACCATATTTTTCTACTTTAAATGGGAAAATTTGGTGATATCACTTATACATTTTCATTGTGTGGTGTATTCTTGAACAAAAAAATCTAGATTTAGGCTTCTTGTTCATTTCCCACATGCTTCACTCACACAGTAAATCAAACTCCTCTCACCCTCACGGGATGTATCTCACTCGAGTTTTTTGCCATTTTGACATAAACTTATATGAGGAAAAGGTGGTACCCTTTTCAAAGCATGATTTGTATGGTAGTTTCTCACTAAAAACATATGCAAATTGCAAACGTTAATGGTGTTTGGACCACCTCTCGTCACGATATCCCTTCATCTGCTAGAACTCCTCCTCCTCCCGCACTTCGAGATATTTCATCAATTCCTATCGATCTTGACTACATCCTGCTCAATCTGATCTTCCTGGCCCCTCCAGTACTCCTGGTCCCTCACATGGTCCTCCTCCTCCTCCCATTTTTGCTTCTACTCCATCTACCTCCTCCTCAGTTCCAATCTCTGTTGATTTGATAGAAGTCATCTCTTTGATCAAGTCTCTATCATCTTTCTTGTCATCCTTTCAAGCAAAGGTTGATCAAGATTTTTTTGATCTCAATCATTCTATTTCTGAGCTTTCTGACAAAGTAAAGCACCTTGACAAATCTAATCGCACACTCTATAAAGAGGTAGAACGAGCCACAGACTCCAGACGATCATTGTGTCGTACAATGGATGACAGCATTGTCTCCATTGTTAATGCGAACAATGGTATCCTACGGCAAGTCAGAAAAGAGTATGACAAAGGAGTGGTAGTGGCTGTCCAAGCCAACTCTTAGAAGGTTGAAGTACATTTACAGTGGATCAAGAAGCTTGAGCCAAACAGTTCAAGCCTAAGGAGACCAAGGAAGAAAAAGTAGCTCGTCTCAAACGAGAAGCCGATCTTGTATTGGCCGCCCAGTATGAAGCAATGGCTGCTGCTGAAGCTAAAGATGAGCGAGCACGGGCTTCCAAGGAACGAGCCACAACCAGTAAAGAGAGAGCCGCAGAAAAGAAGAAGTTCAAAGATTTCATGGACAGCCAATAGCTTTTTTTTTAAAGATTACAAAAGGGGAGAAAGTAAAGGTAAATGAGTTGAGGGGAGAAGAAGTAAAGTGAAAGAAGATAGAAAACAAACATTTCTTTAAGTTTTTTTTTTAAAGAGAAGATGAAACAATTAACATACATTTTTTTGTTGTTGGTTGCATGGTTTGAATGGATGTTTGAAAACATTTAAAATGTATGATTTGAATGGTTTAGATGGATGTCTTAACAATTTTTTCATGCTTATGAATGAATGTTTGATTATATGAATGATTGTTCAATGTTTTAGCTATGAATAATTATATATGTGGTTGATTATTCTTAGAATAAATCACTTTGTACATATTCACTGTATTGCACAAATTTTAATAAATTCAGAATATTTCTTGATCATTTGTTGCAAATCATATAAAAAATGTGTGTTATCATAACGATTGAATGCCTAGCTTTTATGATTGCATATATTGTTTAAGACATATCGATAATGGTAGAACTTTTGTTGAAAAATATTTTAAATATTTTCTAAAAAATGTTGTATTGGTTGTAATCATCAAAAAATGAGATATTGTTAGTCCAATGGCTTTTTATTTTGATTTTGATGATTTTTATAATTCATTTTTTAAGAATAAATAGATTTAAAATGATAATATTTTATATTTTTAAAATGAAAGTGTTAACACATTTTGAACAATTAAGTTGACACATTTAGCCAAAAGATATGACTAATCTCTCAAATGGATTAAAGCACTTAAGTATTCTTGTATGAGAATATTTTGTGTTGAAACTAATTGAAAATTAAGTCAAACACATTTAAGACAAAGTATACTTGAATTATATCAAGTGTGTCAACACCTATTGAACAAATGGTTTGACACGCTAACAGTTTTATGAAGTTGCATTCAGGTATCAAAGCTTAGTGTTGAGAAAAACAAGTTTTGTGTCAATACAAAAGAGCCGAAGCTCTCAGGACTCAAAATGAGTCGACACAAATTTGTTTTGTATCGACACAAAAGTGCTTCACACTTTTGGTATCCGAAATTTTGGTTCGACACAAATGAAAATTGTGTCGATACAAAAGAACCGAGGGCACCTGCAGATTTTGGGTGTCGACACAAATGAGAAAATGAGTCGATACAAAAGTCCTGAAGCCACCTAAAGAATTTTAGTGTCAACACCAAAGTCTAAATATGTCAACACAAATTTACCGAGGTTTCCTACAAAATTTAGTATCGACACCAAAAGCAAGTTAAGTCGAAACAAAGTGCCTCCTTCGGATGCTGAAGTTTCAAATGAGTCGACATCAGATCCAAATGTGTCAACACTGTTGTGTTGGTGAGAAAGCTTGCAGAAATTGTGTCGACCCCTTAGAAAAAATGTGTCGACCCAACCATTTAAAAAACCTACCCTAAGACATTTTGTGTCAACACCAAAGGTATTTGTGTCGACACCAGTGACGGAATTTCAAATTCACGGCAAACCTCAACAGTTAGATTTTTGGCATTAATTGCTCTCACTTACCTCCAATGGTCATGAATGCACAAGAGCTTATATAAGAAGAAACTTCTCAGCATTTACTCTAACTGGAGACTTACATTTACTGTTCTATTGCTTAAATCAAACTCAGAATTCTCAAGCCCTCATTTATTGCTGAATCACTAGCTCTTATTCCTCATCTCTCTTTATTTTCTCATTTATTGTATATCATTTCTGTGAAGAGAGTGAGTGTTCCTCATCAATACACTTCATTTATTGTATTCAATGGTGAGTCACCCTTTATCATTTGAGTGAGTGAGTAAATTTTATCAAAGAAGAGTTCAAGAGAGATTAAGAAAAAACATTAACTTGTTTTCATAGGATCTTCTTGAAGTTGTGTTAGACTTTTGAATGTTCCTGTAAACATTTGATTTACTCAAGCGAAGTGTTAAAGTTGTAAAGGCTTGGAATGCGTCTGTAAAGCATTCTATATAGTAGAAATACTCAAGAAAAAACTTGAGGAGTGGACATAAGTTTGGAAGAAACCGAACCACTATAAAATCCTTGGTGTCTGGTTCAATCTCTTTATCCCTAACCTTTTTAATATTTGCATTGATGTAATATTTGATTATCTATCTTTATTTATTTGCAATATTAAAAGGTTTTTAAAAAGATTTTTAAAATTATTATTTATTTTTAAAACTCAATTCACCCCTCTCTTAGGTTGCCTAGAACTAATACAGCTAAGTGTTAATCATCACATAATCCCAAATTAATCGCTTCGCAATGAACCCTTCAGATGGGGTAGTGATCTACACTAACAATTATTTAGAATTATCCCTAAAGGAGGTTTGTACTGGCGATACCGTAATTAATCTATCCATTAGGGAGGAAGGCCTTACTGCTGACATGCAGAGTTTAATTGTATCGCTTACAAACTGGTGATGAAAATCGCGGGATTTATCTATGAATAAATTTTCCCTCCCACTTAAATTTTTAAAAATATTTTTGAAAATTATAAAAATCCGTTTAATTAAAATAAATTTATTAATTTCGAAAGCCACACGATCTGAAAGAATTAAAAATCTTTTCGTGTACACGATTCTAAAGATTATGGTTTATCAAACTATATTTTTGTGTTTAAATACGTAACAAATAAAATTTAATAAATGCACAGTTTTTCCTCCAGCTTTTCAGTTAAGGTAGTGATTAAAGATATTTATTTATTTTATTTTTCGTTCTACATTTTTCAAAAAAGAATAATTTATTTCGATTAAATATTTTTTTTATTTAATTAATTCAAAATCTGGAATTAATTCTCATATTTTTTCAAGATATCTGATTTTTTTAAAAATTATCTTAAACGTGATATTTTCTAAAAAATAAAATATCTAAAACTTTTTCATTTAATTAAAATTAAATAATTAACAAAATTAATTTTATTTTCTATTACAAAATATTTTAATTCAAACCGAATTTTTGAATTAATTAAATTAATAGAATAAATAAAACAGATATGCAATCATCCACACAGTTCATATATATATATATATAAACACGATATGCATATATCCTGATTTTATGATTCAAGTAAAATACTGAGGTATTTCAGTCTCCTTAAGAGAATCAGTTGTTTCAATCTCTGTTCACCTTTGATTTAATTTCCTGATTGCATCAAGTTTCCCTGATACTATCTAATATATCAATATATATATATCATATCAGTCTTGTATATATCAGAATATATATCAAAATAAGCCCCGAGAGAGAGAAAGTCGCTGGCAACCACAAGCCACCGCCGGCACCACCTTGCCGCCACCATCAAGCGGCTCATGCTACCTCATTCAGGTTCCGTTTTCAAAGAGTTTTATACCGTTGGAAAGCTCTCGAAATATGAAATTTTTTTATCAAAAAATTTGCTCGAAACCAGTACAGAAAACGGCCGAAAAAATAGCGCGAACCTCAAAAAATGCTGCTGCCCGCAACAGCACTGCGCCGCCAACTTTTTGAGGCTTTTTCGACCTCTTTCCAAACTCCATTTTCGACGTACTTTATATCAAAAGAAAATTCTCAAAAAATACTATTTTCTATGAAAAATCTTCTTGAAAACAGCTTGAAAAACTGCCAAAAAAACTACCTACAACAGACTGCCGCCACTCACTAGCGCTACTACCTAGAATCGCTAACTTTTCGAGACTTTTTTGGCCTCTTTTCGAACTCTATTTTCAACATATTTTATACCATTGGAAAACTCTCAAAATGTAGAATCTTTCTGTTAAAAGAACTACTGGAAAATAGCCTGAAAAAGTATCAAAAAACTACCTGAAAGCTTCCACCGCCGGCATGTTTGCCGCCTATTTGGGTTGTTATTTTGGCCTAATTATTTTTGGATTTTTGATAGTATTCTGAGGTATATTTTACTGCAATTTTATGTTTAAAAAATTACTCAAAAAATAGTTCTAAAAATGGCCCAAAAAACTACCGTCGAACCGCCGCTGGCAAAGACGTCGGAACCGGGCTGTTTTGGTGATTTTTCTCGCTATTTCTGACTTGTTTTTATGCTGTTTTTATTCATAAATACAACAAAAAAATTCAACAAAAAAAAAACTGTTTAAAACCATTAAAAACATATCGCGATCTGTCACCTGTTAAAACCCGAACCACCGTCAATGTCACCTCCGTTCTTTGTGTTCTTGGGTATTTTTAACCTGTTTTTAAATAATCTAAATAAATATTTAAAAATATAAAATTGGCTATTAAGTCGATCTTATATTCTGAAGGCATACATTTAATCTATCACAGTCAACCCCCGTGATTAAAAAAAAATCATCATTCATACCATTTAATCAAATATGAAAAATAAATGACGATCATAAAACTGGGATTAGAATGCCTGCAAAATAAAGTTAACAATAGTTCTAAAACTATCCAGCCTCGATAATCGAAACAAAAAATAAAACGGCTCTGATACCAATTGTTGGAAGGAAAACTGCCAAGATCTTTATTTTTACAAACAATCTGAAAAAAATTAACTGAACGGGCAAATGAAAAAACGGGCTCTAGAAAAAACTTTTGATGACGAACGATCAAAATAAAACCCGTGCATCCAAAGTTAATTTAAAAGAATACATTTTTATCGATCGAATCTTCAACTACGATTTGAATCCGAATTGAAGCTCATGTCAGATCTTCTACTATATTTTCTTATGCGATTCCTAAATATAGTGTGGGTTATAATGCTCCAAGAACTCGTACCGACAGAATCAGGACAGTTTTAGTCATAGAAGACAAGTTATGAAGCTGGTTCAACCTACCCGCATATTTATAGGGCTACAGCAACGACTTAGAGAGTAATTATTAGTAAGCCTTTTAGTGGAACACAGACACATATCAGCGATTTTCACAATTAAGCAAACCTCATAGCGGTATCTGCAATTATGAAAAACTAGTAGCAATTTCTGTAATTTTCATAAAATACTGAATTACAGTTCACACCACTAAATAACTATAATTGCACTCTGACCCATAATCTCAAGACCATCTAGCATTGAGGTCCTGTTATTAAATGCTTACCATTTCTTCGCACGTTAAGATTCTCGATATCCGCCAATTAAATTTAATTACTGATAATTTAATTTAATCTGCATCTTGATATTTCTTAAGCTCTTTTGCTTAACTTATTTGACAGCCGGATAATCAAATTCACCTGCAGGGTTTGGCCCAGTTAAAACTCATAAGCTTCCTTAAGCGGGTATCATCAATCCCGATCTTTTGGGACGTAAATTCCGTCAATAATTAATATTTTTCATATACATAATACCACTATTTAACTCACCGGAAATATAGGCCCATATAAGATCGCACCCTCTAATAAATCAAAACAACGAATATTAAATATATGCAAATCAATAATTATTTCAGAATTAAGAGGATAAGCACTATTCATAATAACCTTGAGGTGTGAATTAATTTATGTAGTCAGTATAAAATTAATTACTCCAAATGTACCGTTCAACACACAAAAAGTGTACTAGCACAGAGAGTCAGAACAATAGATGATACTATTATTTATTTTCCGTAACCAAGACAAACTTACTAAAACTCTGTACTACAATCGTACCGATGGTATGCTTATTTCCATCTAAACTGTTAACATAAAACTTATATTCTGCAAGAACCTAAAATATGATCTTCTGTGTATAAGTCTTACTTTACACATAAGATTAAATACTATACAGAGTATCGGATATCTATGAATAACATTGAATAAATGATACACATACATTACTCATAAAGATTCTCATAAAATAAAAAATTAATTTTATTAAAATAAAATTAAATACTAAAAATATGGTTTTTAGTATACCAGTCCTAACACATCCTAATGACTTCAAACCTAGCCACAGGAGCAAAAGTCTTATCAAAATCGATGCCTTCTTCTTGATTGTAACATTGGGCAACCAATCGAGTTTTGATCCTAAAAACTATTCCATTCTCATCCATTTTATTTTTAAAAATCTATTTTGTACCGATGATGGAGTGTTCCTTAGGTTTTGGGATTAAAGTCCAAATCTTGTTTCTTTCAAATTGATTAAGCTATTCTTGCATAGCCAAGGTCCAAAACTTATCATTTTTTGATTTCTCAAAATATTTTGGTTCAGTCTGGGAAAGAAATGTTAAATTACCACAAACATTATGTAGAGAGGATGGAGGTTTGATACCTTGCGATGAATCTTTTGGGTGACGATGAGCATACCTCTACTCCTTAGGCAAATCTAAATTTTCTGATTTTGAAGATCCAGCAACCTGTTGGATTTCAATTTGTTGAGAATTTAAAGCTTCCTCTTGATTTGGTTATTTCTTTTTTTTGATGAAGATATCTTCAACACCTTTTTCTATGTCTAACAAGTTATCTTCGCAAAAAAAATTTGAAGAACCAAGTTTAGCTTCATAAAAGACATGTATAAATTTTTCAACAATTAGGGTCCTTTTGTTGAAAATTCTATAAGTTTTGCTAAATATAGAATATCCTAATAAAATACCTTCATCAGATTTTACGTCGAACTTGTCCAAAAATTCTTTATTGTTGTTTAAAACAAAATATTTGCATTCAAAGGCGCGAAAATGACTGATATTAGATTTTTTTCCATTGCATAGCTCATATGAAATTTTCTTGATAGAAGCTTGTATCATAGCTCTGTTTATGATAAAACAAGCGGTATTAACAGTCTCGGCCCAAAAGTATCTTGGTAGATTATTTTCACAGAGTATGGTTCTATCTATTTCTTCCAAAGTCCTATTCTTCCTCTCAACAACTCCATTTTGTTGAGGAATTTTAGGAGCTAAGAAGTTATGGTTAATTCTACTTTCATTACGAGACTTTTTAAAATTTTTATTTTTAAATTCTCTACCATGATCACTTCGGATACTTGTAATTTGAAAAAAAATTTCATTTTAAACTATTCGAGACAGTTTTGCAAAAGAAGCAAAGATTTTATCCTTATGAGCTAGGAAAAGCACCCAAGTATATCTAGAGAAGTCATCAACAATAACAAAGGCATATCTCTTACCTCCAAGGCTTAAAGTCTTTGTTGGACCAAATAAGTCCATGTGCAATAGTTGTAATGGCCTAGAAGTTGAAATCTTATTTTTGGAATGAAAAGAACTTCTAACTTATTTGCCTTGTTGACATGTATCATATACTTTGTCTTTTTCAAATTTAATTTATGATAACCCTATCACTAATCTCTTTTTCAAAAGTTTAGAATTCAAGTTCATGTGTGCATGTCCAAACTTTCTATGCCATAACCAACTATTTTCACTCAAGGCGACTAAGCACTTGGTGCCATTTTTGAAATGATCATTTAGAGTAAATTTATAAATATTTTCATGCCTATGACCTTCAAAAATAATTTTGTTATTGGTTGAATATTCAATAGCACACTTAGCATGACCAAAGACAACCATGTGACCTTTGTCACAAAGTTAGCCTATGCTAAGAAGGTTATGATTCAAACTATCAACAAGCAAAATATTTTCAATAAAAGAAAAAGAAATTTTACCAATACACCCAATTTCTATGATTTTTCCTTTGCTATTGTCTCAAAAAGTTACAAATTCACCATCTTTTGGTTTGAGAGATGCAAACATCGATTGGTCGCCTATCATGTGTCTTGAACACGCGCTATCGAGATACCACATCCCATTCTTGAATGAGAATTTGAGACATACCTATAAGGAGAATCAAGTTTTAATTTTTGGTACTTAAATTTTCTTGGGTCCTTTAGTGTTAGTTCCTTGAGGATGTGTTTCTTTAGTAACCCAAACCTTATTGACAGAATTATTTAAAATTCTTTTATGTGGACAATGTGTAACAGTGTGTTTTTGTTCATATCAATGAAAATAGGTAGTATTTTTATGATTTGAAGATGTTTTGACAAAAATGTTACTTAAGAATTTTTGTTTCTTCTTTGGTTTATACCCAATCCTAGTTTTGTCAAAAACATATTTTTGCATATCGAGAAGTTTGTCTAAATTGTTCTTTCCTTTAGTGAACTTATATATAGTTTTGGTAAGGTCTTCAACCTTTTCAATCAAAAACTTGTTTGCATCTTTCAAAACATAAACTTGTTTTAATAAGGCAAGTTTTTCATTTTTTAAGGTTTTAATTTCATTTGAGGAAAGAAATAACTTTTTCAAAATAGAGTTCTTTGCACCAATTTTTCTCAATTCATCATAAAAATCTTCAAATACACTTTGCAATGCATCTAAGAAAAAAGGGTCAGGGGTTACCTCATCATCTTCTCTAGTCATGAGACATAGATTTGCAACTTCATTTTCTTTCTTTTCATCCTTAAAATTACTGTCATTTCTCTCACCCCATGCAGCTATAATGGCCTTTTTGAATCCCTTTTTGAACTATTTTTTGAGCTGAGTGCATTCAGCCTTGACGTGTCTAGGTTTTTTACATTCATAGCAGATTATTTCATCTTTCTTGTGATCGATTTTGAGTCTGCTAGAATTGCCCTTGAACTTGGTAGGCTCGCCTTTGTATCCTTTTTTCTTAAAGAATCTTCTTCCTCCTTGTTTCTTATTTCTAAGAAACCATTTGAATTTTTTTGTGATGAAAGTCATGTCTTCATTCTCATCTCTTGAGGAATCTTCCTCGGATTTTTCGTCATGAGTTGAGAATTTGAAGGCAATGCCTTTCTTCTTTTTGTTGTCATCCTCATCGTCCATCTTTATGTTCATCTCATGGGTCATGAGAGATACAAGAAGTTTTTCTAGACTGAGCGTGTTGAGGTTTTTGGCTTCTTGGATAGCTGTGACCTTAGCTTTCCAACTCTTAAGCATACATCTAAGAATTTTTCTCACCATTTCTGCTTTTATATAAATCTTGCCAAGAGATTTTAATCCATTAATATTGTTAGTGAAATGAGTAAACATATCAAATATGATTTTATCATACTTCATTTTAAATAACTCATAGTTATGCACAAATAGGCTTATTTTGGACTCCTTCACTTGGTTAGTATCCTCATAGGTAATTTCAAATTTATCCCATATTTCTTTTGCGGTGTCACGTGTTGAGATCCTATTGAACTCATTTGGGTCAAGTGAGCAATATAGGAGATTTATAACCTTAGCATTTTATAAAATTTCTCTAATGTCATTCTCAGTCTATTCAGCTTTTGGTTTAGGGACGAAAGCCCCTTCAACGATTTTGGTGGATTTTTTGGGTCCATTAATGATAACCCGCCAAAGATCGTAGTCTACAGCTTGAATATAGATTCTCATTCTAAGCTTCAAATAATTGTAATTTATTCCATTGAATAAGGGAGGTCTATTGATCGACTGACCTTCGAATTGGATAGGTTAAATGCTAGTGGTTGCCATATAAACTCTTAAACGGTTAAGTAAAAAACAAGAGTTTAAGCTCTGATACCAATTTTAGTTCTACGTAACCTAAGAGGGGGGGTGGATTGGGTCTTAAAAAATTAATTACAATTTTTAAAACTTTTTTAAAAATCTTTTAATATAGCAAATAATTATAGCAAAATAAACAAAGATTAAAACAATGCAAATATTAACGAGGTTAGGGATAAAGATAATGCACCAGATACCAAGAATTTTATAGTGGTTCGACTTCTTTCAATCCTACGTCTACTCCTCAAGTTTTTCCTTGAGAATTTTCACTATGTAGAATGCTTCACAGGCGCATTTTAAGCCTTTACAACTTTAAGATTTCGCTTGAGCTATTGAATGTTTATGGGTACATTTAAAAGCCTATATCAGCTTCAAGATGATCATATGAAAATAATTTCCTATTTTTCTCTAATCACTCTTGAACTCTTCTTTGATGAGATTTACTCACTCACTCAAAGGATAAAGAGTGACTCGCCCTTAAATACAATAAATGAAGTAAATTTATGAGAAACACTCACTCTTCTTACAAAAAATAATTTACAATAAATGAAGAGGTAAAAAGAGATGAGGAGCAAGAGCTGAAGTTCAGCAATAAATGAGATCTTGAGGATTTTGAGTTTGATTCAAGGAATAGAACATTAAAAGTCTTCAGAGAGATTAAATACTGAGAAGTAACTCTTTATATAAGCTCTTGAGCATTCATGACCGTTGAAGGTAGGTGAGAGTATTAAATGCCAAAAATCCAACCGTTGGAGTTTGTCGCAAATTTGAATCTGCATCGCAGGTGTCGACACAAAAGCCTTTGGTGTCGACACAAAATGTTTAGGGCAGGGATCTTCAAGTGATTGGGTCGACACAAATCTTTTGAGGTGTCAACACAAATCTTGCAATTTTTATCACCAGCTTCACGGTGTCGTCACAAATGGATTTTGTGTCGACTTATTTGAACTTCAGCATCTGGAACAAGACTATTTATGTCGACTCAAATCTTCTTGGTGTCGACATTGAAATTCTGCAGGAGCCCTCGGTATATTTGTTTCGACTCCTTTGGTCATTGGTGTCGACACCAAATTTCTTTTGGTAGGCTCGGTATATTTGCGTCAACTCATCTTCAATTTTGTGTCGACACCTAAAATCTGTAGCCGATCTCGGTTCTTTTGTTTTGACTCATTTGGCATTTGTGTCGACTCAAAATTTCGGATACCAAAAGTGAGAAACCACTTTTGTGTCAACACAAAATCAATTTGTGTCGACTCATTTTAAGTCCAGAGAGCTTTGGCTCTTTTGTGTTGACACAAAATTCATTTGTGTCGACACAAACCTTTTTATACCTGAAACATCTTTATCAAATAGTTAGGGTGTCAAACTATTAATTCAAAGATATTGACATACTTGATAGCTTCAAGTAATCTTTACTTTAAAGTTTTGACTTAATTATCAATGAGATCAAAACAAAGTATTTTTAAGAATACTTATATGTTTTAATCCTTTTGAGAGATAAGTCATTTTCTTTTATTAAGAGTGCCAATTCATTTGTTCAAAATGCGTCAACACTTTCTTTTTAGAAAATATAAATATTATCCTTTTTAAATTCATTTATTCTTAGAAAATAAATTTATGAAAATCATCAAAAATCAATATAAAAGGCCCTTGGGCTAACAGTAATTGAATTTAATCGGTGGGTAACTGTAATATTAACCTGGGAAGACTTAATAAACATTTAATAACAGGAGCTCGAATACTTCGATTTTGAGAATAAGGTTGGGAGTGCTAATTCTTTAGTAGAATGAATTATAATTTATGTTTTTACGAAATTGCTTTTGGGTTGAGGCAAGATTTCATAATTACATTAGAAGTCTACATCTTATTTACTTCACAGGTCCCTACTGTAGCCTTTTCATATGCGGTTATAAAACCTAATCACCAGTTAATCAATATAACTTTTAGGGTTTCCACATTTTGTAAATCCAAAGAACAGTTGACTAGATAGATTTTAAAAATCACGAAAGATTAAAGTTCACACTTTATTTGTGTTCTAAAATTTGAGAATACAATAGAAGACTTGTATTGGAGATTTGACTAGAAGTCAAAAATCGCAGCAGATTGTTGACTAAACATCGTTGGAATAACCGAAACCATCCAACCAGATTTCGAAAGATATAATTCTAAACCTAACTTTGAGAGTATTACTGAGTTTTATTTTGATTGTTCGATATCAAAAGTTTTAATCTGGAACTTGTTTCGGTATTTGCCCGTCCGAATTATTTTTAACTAAAATTCTAAATATAATTTTATGATATTTGCAGTTTGCCCTAACACACTTAAATTGTGACTGTACCCCTGAAGATTGCCTATGTATCCAATCGACCACATGGCCGCCTTTGTATCAAGTTAAATTTAATTTTGATATTTTATTTTGAATTTTATTTTATTTTAATTAAAAGAAAATTTGAGATTCATTTAAATTGTGATTGTACCTCTAAAAATTACCTACGTATTCAACCGAGCACAGAGCCGTTTTGGGACCAAGTCAAACGTAGTTTAATATTTTATAAAATTTAATTTGTACTTAGAAAATTATGTACATAGATTTTTATTTATAACTTTAAAAGAGTAGTCTCTAAACTTTAATATATTTATAGTTAAAGACTAAAAATTGCATTTTCATTTACTGGGGCTATTGAATTCCAGGAGTGTAGCTGACAAAAATAATTACTGTGGGAAAAGGTCCATATAATGAGGACTTTTGTTGTTACTATTATGATTTTGTAATTCAAGGCAATCTAATTCAATGGGCTTTGATTGCAGATTGTTTAAGCAATATTTGAAGTTTTTTATGCCATGTCAAAGCTTTCACATTCACATTCACATTCACATTTGATGGTGAATCAAAATTTTGGTAATTTTTATATAAAAGTAATAATAACAATAATAATTTGTCCACTTAGATTTTCTTTAAAATTCAAAAGTCATTTAATTTAAAGCCACAACGCTAAATTTAAGGCTGACAGTGTCTAAATAAAATTTAAAATTGACAAGAGCTAAATTTGTATTTAAGCCAATTGGGGCTAAATTTAATGCCGAAAGCGGCTAAATTAAATTTAAATTCAAAAGTAGCTAAATATAATTTAAATTCGACATCGGCCAAATGAAATTTAAAGCTAATGAGGGCTAAATTTAATGTCGACAGTGACTAAATTAAATTTAAAACTAACAATAGCTAAATATAATTTAAAATCGATATTGGCCAGAATAAATTTAAAACCAACAACGACTAAATTTAATTTAAAGCCAATGACAGTTAGATTTAATTTGAAACCAATAATTGCTAGACTTATTTTGAAAACGACAATAACTAGATTTAATTTAAAGCCGATGGTAGCTAAATTTGTATTTAAATGAACAAAAGTTAATATATATATTTTTAATTAACGGTGAAAATATTTATTTTAGCCATTAGGGGCCTAGTTTAATGCTGTCATCGACTTGACTAAATGGGTGAAAGCCCTCCACATTTTTTTTCTTTTTTTTTTCAAGCACACGCGCGCGCGCGCACACACACACAGATATATATATATATATTCTAAGGCTAAGAATTAAACTTATTTCAAATATTGGAAATCTTAGATTTTCTATTTTGGACCAAAAAAGAGGTTTTGATCTTATCAAAATACTTTCAAGAATCCTATTTTAAAGGAAAAAAGTTTTTGTAAATAGGAGTTTATACCTGAGTTTAGCATGAAAAGAGAGAAGATAACAGATATTTAGATATAAATTAATATTCACATTTCAAAGTTTCTCTAAGTCTCGGGATTTAAATTCAATTTTATACTTCAACGTTTTAGGTAGATTTCTAAGATTATTTTTGATAAATTTTTAAAGTTGTAATTGGTGGATTCCATCGATGTATGGTAATGAGGATTTAATACTTCGATAAAACACTAAGAATTTTGTCACGTCCCGAACTCCGGGTCACGTAAAACACCCACAAACAATCAGAATAAACACCCAATCCGATATTTGCTCGCAAATTACAGTATACATGCATTTAATATATCTGCTAAAAGGCTTACATTACACAGTTCCAACACCAAAAAACATATAGACATACATGATTCAAAAGAACAAAAAGAATACTACGGGTCTTCCGCCTCAACCAGCAACCCCGAATCAACCCACACGATCGGTATCTGAAAAATATTTCAAATCCCACATCGTGAGCCAAAACTCAGTAGAAACTAGACAAGCATGCAATATAAACAAAATATGCTTGAAAAACGAGGTGCAATTTTCGATTCACACAAACCATAAAAACGATTTTATATCTGAACTCATACGAGCTCCAGAAGAAAACAGTTGAACAACAATTTTATGCAAAAACTCCTAAGAGTCTCAAAGAAAACAGTTTTGAAAACGATTTTGTATCACGACTCATTAGAACCTAGAAAATAATTGAATATATATAGTACAATGCCTCACCAGCAAAGATAGACTCCTACAAGCCAAGACTTCCACGAGCCCCACATGCAACACACGCCATGTATATAATGCAACACATGTAGAATTAACATATAACTTCACGGACTTTCACCGTAGGACCACTATCCGCCCCTCATCATATAGCTTCACGGACTTTCACCATAGGACACGGACTTTCACTGTATGACCACTATCCGCCCCTCATCATATAGCTACACGGACTTTCACCGTAGGACCACTATCCGCTCTTCATATACAATTTTTAAAACCAGAATTTTTAACAATGCAACACATACATAAATATATATCAGAGCTTAGATATATTATGACCACATAAGATCACATATGACCACATAAGACGACATACCGGTCCTACAACATGCAAGAATAAAACTAACCATAGTTCTATAAGCATCAAAAGCATGTATAACCACGACGTTCCACATAACGACGCCACATAACTCGACAGAACATCACATGCCACACACCCGTCATCCGCTCATCGAATGACCCGTCCACCCACCGGGACAACCAACGATACAAAAAATAAAAAAAAACAAAACCTAACCAAAGACCAACACCCGAACCTCCCACAGAACGACCACCTTTAAAATGAACAACAGACCCACACGCTCAACACAAACCCACGATGCCCACACGAACCCTGTACAACCAACGACGCCCACATGCGCCCAACACAACCCCACGACGCCCGCACGTGCCCAACACATCCCACAACGCCACACGCTCCCAACACAACCCACGACGCCCACACGTGCTCAACCAAACCTCAATGCCCGCATGACGTGATCAACACTCTCTCCGTGACTTCAATTGACGGGACCCATAATTCAATCAACTAAAAAACCACTAGAAGAGAACAGTCGATCGAGCCCCATAACCCAATTGATTGAAAGGCCACCACACGACTAACTAAAACCACCAAACGCCCAATACAGGACCCAGTCGACTAGACCCCCACCCAGTTGACCCAAACATGCTACTGAAATATCACAAAAACACCCCAAAACACGGTTCAATCGACTGACTCTCATGATTCAGTCGACTGAACCCACAAACCCACGATCTAATCGACTGACCCCATGATCCAGTCGACTAAACCCAGGTGAAAACAATTTCCAATCCACTGTTTCAGCCTCCCAAACCTTGAATCAAAGCCTCTCAACTCCTAACCAACTCCCTCGGACATACACACGCCCAAGCCTAACACCTAAACCTCGAAAGAAACATTCGAAACACGATTTCATCCATCCAAAATCGACGAAAAACAAATTTGAATCCCAAAACCAACCTTTAAACATAAAGCAATTTTTATGCATTTTAAAATGATAAAACTACACACGATTACACGTAGCACCCTTATAAGACATGAGAGTCTAGGACCCTACCTCGTTGAGTTAAAAACTCGACGCCTTGATCCACATGCAAAATCGAATTTCGCCGAAATGAAATTTCATCCGAATGAACTGTAGCTCACCGTGCCAATAGCAGAGATTCGCTGTTGGATCGTCGAAAATCGAGTCTAGGACCTCCGAGAAGTTAGAGAAAAGGCAGAGAGAAAACGAGAAAATTTAGCTTAGAAGTTTTGAAAATATCTTTTGAAAATATCTAACACAAGATATTTATAGGCTACGAATTTTTTTTTTTGAAACCCGCATCACAGCGCATGACGGTCCTAGGAACCAACCCCGCATATATATCTAAACCCGAACATGCATAAAAACACGTATGAACACGCTGAACCGAAAACGGTAAACAGGCGTCGAAAAACGCCTAAAAGCAAACGGGTCAAGGTTTCACAAATTCGGTGTAGTGGTAATCAAGTACGATAAATGGTGCACGTGAATTTAGCAAGTGAGACTTAAGGCCTTTAACTAGGTTGAGGATTCGACTAGAGTCTATAAGTAATCTTGTAACTGTTCATTATTATAATGCTTGATTTATCTGGATTTGAATTGGTTTCATAATTTTTACTCGAGTTAGGGTTTTTTAAGTAAAAAAATTACGAGTCTCTTATTGTGTGTAATTGGTTTATTTTTTAATTATTTATGATTATCTAGATTTAAAATAATTCAACTGCCGACGTTATCACATTCTGTTGCATATAAAATAATTCAAATATTATTTTTTTTCAATTATTGTTCGCATATCCCATACATTTATCGGTTCACTAATCCATTAGACAAGTTTTTATTCAACTCCAAAATAACAAACCTAAAAGCTTTTAAACTAAGAATTATGTATCAAATATGTTATTAGACTTATATGATGCAATTCATAATCATCCGAAACTAAAGATATCTTCACACACTGAAATTATTTAAAAGAGGTACAAAGTCATGAGTCAGCATTACTCAAAAGTGATAAAAACACTTATAGTGACATAAGATCCAAAAGTCTAAGTGTGTTTCAATAGCAACATCAACCAAAATTGCGAAATAAAATCAAAGATTTTATAATAAGTCAAAAAGTACAATTTGATCAGTGCATAAATAATATTCAAGAATGTTTAAAAATACTTAAGACATCAAAAATCACCGCAATGTTATCATAGTTTATCAAATCTGAATATCTAATTATGTTTACAACTTCTAATAAGATAAAAAAGCTAAAAGGACCCATTTTTCCTAACTTATATAACTTGAAGTCTTCGTACTAGTCCATCAAATATGGAAATATACATCATAAAATATGCTAGTAGAGTATTATCTTTCGTATTATAGATCAAATGACAGAGATAATTGACTTCAAAATGTATACTCAATCGGTTACCTTTTTAAGTGGCGAAAATAATGCTTAAGAAACGGAAACACATAATTCTGTAGCTATATATACATATCTATTAGTTATTAAATGTATATTTGTATACAGCAAATATAAATTTATAAAATAGAACTGTGTGGAATAGTCTAAAAAGTCATGAGGACTAATTCTTAAACAAACTCACTAAATAAGATTCTAAATTAATTTCTTCTTTTAAAAATGTCAAAAAAATTAAAAAGTTATTTTTCACAAGTTTTAGCATGAGTTTAGTTCAACCTTTTTAGTAATATATTTTTATATTGGATTATGCTTCTCTCTAGTAGTTCTGTTATGGACGGAAAAGGTCCAGTTAAACCTTTTTTTGGTCGAAATAAATTAATACACTTTGATGATTTGAGCTGTTTAATTTATTGTTCTTAATTTATATATTATTACTGTAAAAAATTAAATTAATCAAATATCATTAACTACCAAAACAAATTACATTTGTATTAATGAAATGAATAATAAAATAGACATCACATCTTATTTTTATTTACCCAACTGTAATTTGTTAAGCCAATTAACGATATCTGACTAATTTAATTTTTTACAGTAATAATATATAAATTAAAAATAATAAAATAAATAGCTCAAATTATTAAAATGTGTTTATTTTAAACCCAAAAAGGGTCTAACCAGACCTCTCGAGTCCATAACAGGACTGGAGAGATGTCTCACCCTTTTATATTCTTAGTGAACTTTTTCAATATTTTTTCAAATAAATATATTTTTTAAAATTTCTCTGGTTTTATAAAATTATAAAAGTAAAAATTTTAACCAAAGAATTAAAAAAAATACATAAGAAGAAAAAATCACTTAACAAGCTTTTTGTTATTTTTTATTAAATTTACTCAACTTTAATATGAATGAACATACTTTTAAATTATCATTTTATGAGAAACATAAAAATCAAAATGAAAAAAAAAAAACAAACAAATGAAAAGGCTCTGGAAAAAATATTTAGGCAATCTAAACTCACCCTCCATAAAAATCGTCACTGTCTTATCTGACGTGGAATTGTGGGCTGGGCAATTTTTTTTATTGATGTCTACTTCCTATTTAATCCTATCCCTTCAAAACACGACAAATTATATAGTTTCTATTTAATTCAATCTAATCGCTCCAAAACGAGCTAAATTATCAGGTACGCAATGTTACTTAATAATTTTGATAACTAAAATTTTTCCTTGTATAAGCTATTATTGTTCTCTTCAAATTATTATTTTTTACATTATTAAATAAAAAAATATTATATAAATAATGTCACATAATATTTTAAAACTATTTATATTTTAAAAAAAAAGACTTTAAACCAAATATCAAAAAAATAATTTTTAACGCGTAATGTTCATTTATAAAAATTTAACGCGTAAGGTCTAATTGTGTGATTTCTCCCAAAAATACTCTGTAAACAAATTAATTTATCTATTTTACATAACAGAAAAATAAATTTATATTTTTGATATTCATTTGTTTAATATACAAACAAATAATCTGTTTGCATATTTATGCATAATAGATAAATTTATCAGTTTGCATATTAATATAGATAATATAACATATAAATTTATATGTATTTTTTATACGTACTTTCAATAAGATAGATAAATTTATCTGTATTCTTTACACGTGTTTTCAATAAAAGACAGATAAATTTATCTGTGTTCTTTATATATATTTTAAAAATGTACAGATAAATTTATCCGTATTCTTTATACGTACTTTCAATAAGAAAGATAAATTTATATGTATTTTTCACATGTATTTTTAATAAAAAAATAGATAAATTTATTTATATTCTTTGTACATATTTTAAAAAGATATAAATAAATTTATCTGTTCTAAGGCATTTTTTTTTCAAAAGAATCTTGTGTGTTAAAACTTTTATATAGATGCATTTTTTGCGTTGAAAAATCTTATATTAAATTCAAAACAGTAAACGACCTATAAATTAGATTGTTCATCAATATTTCGTAAAAAAAATTCATATTTTTTCTTAAATTGCGTGATGCCTATCCTTGAAGCCCACGTGGCTCCATTTTCGCTGCTCCACTCTTTCTTGGCTTTTCGTCCCTCCTGCTTATATAATCTTCCCTCATCATTTACTTCAACATTAGCCTCTCTCTCTCTCTCTCTCTCACCCCCATCAAGTCTCCAACTCTCTGCAATCTCTGTTTCCTCTTGTGCTCACTTCCCAAATCAAATTAACTTCAGTATTTCAATTTATTAGCTTCGATTACATAAATCATTTTTTTACGCGAATACAGAAAAACAACAAAATTAATTAAACATGTTCCAAAAGATGGTCGGTCTTCGAAATTTGATCCAATATTCGAGTTTGAAATCTTTATCAAAGGTTAGTCTTTTCTTTCTTCGCATTGACTTCTTATTATTTTTGTTTTCGTAATACCAAGACGAGTTAAATGATCATATCGACCTTGTTCTTAGCCCACAACTAGCTTTACCTACCCATTAAATTGTGTTTATCTCCTTAGTCTATATTGTTTTCACTCTAATTTTGATACCGTTTTCAATCTAATCACACTGTTCTGAAGTAGAAACTGAATAATATATATGTTTTTTTTAATATGTTTTGTGTTATCCATTGGCATATAAAATCAATTAATTGCAGTTGCAGATTGGAGCTTTCTATTCATCTCAGGCTGCATCTTCCGTATCTGTCCAAGAAAGCTGCGAGCCTTCTGTTTACAGGTTACTTTGCATGTAACAACATAATAATTTTAATTAAGGCCACGTTTGTTTTGATGAATTAAAAAAGATTGAATTGGTACAAAAAAAATATGTGAGTTCCACATTTTTTTGAATTTATCTATTTGAATTGTTAGTTTTATGTTTGGTTAATAGAATTGGACTATTAATCTCCCGTATAGAGATCATGTAGTCTGGTGAAATTATTTTTTCTCCTTTTTAGATTATCTTATCTCCTTATAGAAGAGTAAAAAATAATAAAAATAATTTTTCAACTTTTGTTATATACTTTATTCTACTTTAATCAATTCTTATATAAATAATACTATAGTAAATATAATTCTATTTTTACCATCTCATGATAGTAAAAAAAATGTACAATACAGGTTGCTCAACTCCGTTATTTTATTTAATTTTATTTAACACATTAAACGTGGCCTAATAATAATGGATTGTCGTCATGAACCGTTGTAGTGCATTTATTTTCCACTTTAATGATTTACTTTCTTTGTTTGATTATATTATTATATTATTAGTTTTTTTTTCATCAAAATAAGTAAAAAATTATTAAAATATAAAAATATCTATACAAACGAAAATAAGACAAAAACTAACCAATAAATCAAATTTTATATATTATTTATGGTCTTAAGTGATTTTTTTCTTGTCATACAAATCCAAAGCAAAGTAACCCAATCAAAGTCTTTTACCTTATTTTGTTACGTTATCTATATCCTTTTTCAATACCGTATTGTATGTTAATTTAAATTTATTTATTTATTTATTTATTTTTTTTTTTTATTATTCATAATTTTGTTAATTTTTTTTATTACTGTACCAATTGGTTTATATTGTATGTGTATTCAAATTACCTTAATTTTTTTTTAATTTGTCTTCAATTAGTACACCCCTACAATTTCGCAAAAAAATTTATTAATAAAATTATATACAATGCATTTTTACAATGTATTGTACAATGCATGTCTACGTTGCAGCCAACGTCAATGTATATAGCCCACTAATTTTATTTATTTATAATATTTATTGACGCCACATATGTATGTGATGTACAATACAATTGGTCCTCAATAGTTAAATTGACTTGTTTATTTATTTATTTAATTAAGTTAATTTTTTATTTTTAGTAAGATTTTTTTATTATTTAATCAAACTATTATATTTTTTAGACTCCACTTATTGAGACGAGTCGAAAAAATAAAAATTTTTAATTAAAATATAAAAAAAATTCAAGAAAAGAAGAAAATAAATAGAAATAAGTCAAATAAGCAAGTTTATAACTAAAATAAGCTAATAAGCCAATAAATAAGTTTGTCCAAACAGGCCCATACGGTGTGCAAAAATTTTATTATTATTTTATTACTATTTTTTTTTTTTCTAATATAACCAAACATTCATCTAATTTTTTCTCTTTACATATTTTACCTAATCCTTTGGTGCTTCTTCTCTCTCCCCTCTCTGTTCGCTTGCTGGTTTTGAGAATAGCAGTGGAAGTGACGATGAATTTGGGGATTTCGATTGGGATAATCTCGGATTTCGAATCCAGCCAACCGACTACATGTACGTCACAAAATGCACCAAAGATGGCGTTTTTGAACAAGGCCAACTCAACCGCTACGGAAACATTGAACTGAACCCTTCCGCCGGAGTCCTAAACTATGGACAGGTAAGCTCCGGCCGATTT
Organism: Heliamphora pulchella; assembly: GCA_032270985.1. Lineage (NCBI taxonomy): Eukaryota > Viridiplantae > Streptophyta > Magnoliopsida > Ericales > Sarraceniaceae > Heliamphora > Heliamphora pulchella. The sequence continues at coordinate 57,949 of JAULJZ010045067.1, forward strand.
CCCTCTCACAATTTCAACTTCTTCCTTCCTCAATTTTTAAAATTTTTTTACGTGTTATTAATTATTTAAAATTAATTCATACAAAATTTTGCTTGGAATTTAATTGAGTTTCGCTAATAAACTGACCAGACACCTGAAATATTAAAAAAAAAATTCTAAAATTCTCTCAATGACTCCCAAAATTTCTCACAGATCACAGATAACCAACCAATTGGCATAATTGCTTTGTTTTTTTTTTTAATGAATATTTTTATTTTTTAATTAACTTATTATATATATATATATGTTTTATATATATATATATATATTGACACTTTTAATCAAAAATAAAATAAAATACAAAATTGTAATTAAATTGTTAAAAAAAAAAAGTAAGTAATAGCATATTAATATGTCAAATTCTAAATTGTTTATTTTCTCATTTAGTAAATTTTGTTAAGATGATTAGAAAAAAAATAAAAAATAAAAAAATTATAAAAAACAAAAATAAACAGAAGTTTTGAAATTTAGCTCAATCATAACCAATTAACTCACCCTCAAAATGATTCCTATAGTTCTTTATCAGATTTAACCCAGATGAATAGAATTGAGACCAATTTCTCTGTGTGTATTGTGGGGTTGAAAATCCGAACACAGGGATTGTTCGAAGGTGCAAAAGCATTTAGGAGAGAAGATGGGCGGCTCTTCCTTTTCCGCCCGGATCTGAACGCCATCCGTATGCAACTTGGTGCTGATAGATTGTGCATGCCTTCCCCTTCCATTCATCAATTCGTCGATGCTGTGAAACAAACTGCCCTCGCTAATCGGCGTTGGGTAATCCTCTCCCTCTCTTTATCCAGCTTCTTTGTCACGAAATGTTTATGTTCGTCTGTCTCAATGCACTCTAAACTATTAGATTAGATTATTGAAATGAAAATTTAGAGACACTAAAATCTTGAGATATGATCCAATGACTTATAAGACATGTTTGATTGATTGGATTAGACATGGAATTTGATTATATATTTCGTGATATTATATTTTTCTTGTTTGAATTCAACAAGTGGTGGAAATATTATGAATCTATTGGATAACTAATCCAACAAAATGTGAGATATACAATACTTAATAGAACATGATATTAATAATTCATTTATTGCTAGTCTCATGCGGCTACTTATCAAGTGGGATGATATATACTCTCATCATTAATCCGATCAATTAAATATGACATATAGCGTGTAGAGAATCTTGATTCTGTATAGACATAAATGTTTGCTTATATATGGAATGTGACATGCTTGTTTTCGATTTGAGTAGATTCCCCCTCCAGGAAAAGGGTCTCTATATATTAGGCCCTTGCTCATAGGAAGTGGTCCTGTCCTGGGATTAGCACCGGCCCCCGAATACACATTCCTTGTATATGCTTCCCCTGTTGGCAACTATTTCAAGGTAAGGTTTATGTGCTTCCTTATTTTTCCCTTTTCTTAAAATATAATTAAGCTATGTTTGGTTTATTGGAATGAACAGTAGAATGGGATGATGATAAAAATCTATTCTAATGTTTGGTTAGCCAAAAAATGTGGGAATGTCAAATTTAAAAATAATCACTATTTCTCTATTTAGATGGAATGGAAATTCCAACGTAGATAGTATGGAATTGTCATTTCATTCATGTACAAAATTGTTCAATTGAGCCTGGATTTAATTGAGGAAGGAGAAAGGGTTTAGACGGCCTTGGTTTTGTGTATGTACAGGAAGGTCGGTCACCCCTGAATTTGTATGTTGAGGATGAATTTCATCGTGCCACTCGCGGTGGAGCTGGAGGTGTCAAATCCATTACCAATTATGCCCCGGTAAACATATTGCTCTTCCATATGAATGCTAGAATGTTGCTTAATTTCATTGAAACGTGAATTGCTGTCATTTTAGTTCCATAGAATGAAAGCCACACAAATCTTTCTAAAATGAAGGTACCTAAGTTTTTGAAATATGGGATATCTATTTATGGCTTATTATTCGATTGCAATTCAAAAGATCAAAATTGGGTTGTTGATGCCCTTTTGCTGTAGGTTTTGAAAGCATTAATGCAAGCAAAAAGCAGGGGATTTTCTGATGTCATATACCTTGATTCGGTGCATAAGAAAAACCTTGAGGAGGCCACCTCTTGTAACGTTTTTGTTGTGAAGGTAATGTTCAACTTAGGTTTATGTTCAACTTACGTTTTTGTTCACTTTGTTTCATATCTATTACCTCATTACCATGTTTCCTTCATTAGAATTGAAGAATAAGAGAAGCCCTAAAACAACCCTAACAAAATGTAATTCTATTTCTTTGAAGCATCTTTCCATCTCCATCCACCAAATATTTCTAATCCCAATGAAAACTCTGGTGCAAAACTTGATCATATTGCTACAAAGGCAACGAATCAAAGGATAACAAAAGGCTGGAGAAAATTGATGCTGCATTTGAGTTTCCTTTGTAAATGGAGGAAGAATGTTTTCTTTTTGTTTTTCTCTATTTTGTTCAACAAAATTTTCAACATACATTTCTTTTGATTGCATGGCGTATAGACTTATGTGGGTATCATTATCTTCACAGGGAAATTGTATTTCAACTCCAGCAACTCATGGGAATATTCTTCCCGGGATAACACGAAGAACTGTCATCGAAATTGCCCGCGATCACGGGTACCAGGTAGTTATTCTTGTGATGTGGAACCAGATTAGCCAACATTTTTGTCAGCATATGAGGTGTTTGTTTGAGCTTAAGTTTTATTTTTTAGCTTATAATTCATCAAAAAGTTAAGAATTTCCAAACAAGTGTGCTTATAATTTTTTACGTGTTTTTTTTATTCTAAATCAACAAACACAAATTCTACTATTTGAAGGTTAAAGTCTACAAATTTAACAATCACCTGTAACTTCTGCGTAAATTTATAATCACATATTTTCAACTATAATTTATAAGTTTATAATTTCAACAATCATGTTATGCTTTTTCTTTCTTGTTTAGTATCTGAGAATTTCCTCAAACAGGTTGAGGAACGTGCCGTTCCAGTAGAGGAATTGCTTGATGGAGATGAAGTTTTTTGCACTGGAACTGCTGTTGGTTTTGCACATGTAGGTAGCATCACTTATCAGGGTAAAAGGTATGTAAATGGAATAAAATCCCCTGGAAAGATACCCATACATACATGTACGTGTATATGTATATATACTTGGACATGCTACTTTCTCATACACTCGACTTGTATATGTAGGGTTGAATACAAAATAGACGATCGGCTTGTGAGTCGGGATCTGTACTCGATACTTGAAGGGATTCGATCAGGTCTTACAGAGGACAAGAAGGGATGGTTTCTTGAGATCGAATAAGCTTGTGCGGTTTCACTAATTTCTCTGTAAATAGGGATGATCGCGAATTTAATAGAATGTGCAGTTTGGAAATAAATGTGTGCATGGAAGGGCCATTTTTTGCTTTCTCACCAGCTTCTTCGGTTTGTAAAGGATGGCGTTACGAATAACTGTTCTGTTTGTTGTGCAATTACCCCTCAACCAGCTTTATGCACCACATGAAGGCTATTCTAATCACATTGGGAAGGATATTCTAATCTTAGTTCTGTTTGGGTGAATTGGGCATGTGACCTCGCTTCTTATTTCTTCTTATTCCATGTCCAACCAAAGATTGAATAGGATTAGTTTGGAGGCAGAATTTGGTCATGAAATTGTGTCTTTGGAATAGGAATCCTTTATCCTCATTTATCTCACTAATTTTTATCCTACAATCAAACATTATTTTGTATGAACTTTTGTGTGTACACTTCAATCTTTTTTGGTGTTTCAATATAAGAACGTCGATTTTTTATGAGGCCTGTTAGGTAAATGCATAGTCAAAAGATCATATGTAGGAAAATATGCTTTGGCTTCCGCATCTCTTTCTTAAGTTAGATGTTAGTTAGGCTAACTTAGCCTGCCAAGGTCTCTACATGATGTGGAGCTCATTTGGTATCCATTCTTTTATTGTGAGCCTTCCATCTCTCGGGCTGAACAGAGCTTTTCGCTCATCAACAATGACAAAGGCATATCTCTTGCCTCCAAGGCTTAAAGTCCTTGTTGGACCAAATAAGTCCATATGCAATAGTTGTAGTGG